>JADRCD010218873.1:29464-62603 GCA_019843815.1 Montemys delectorum
GGGGGGGGGGGGGGGGAGGAGAGGGGGAGGAGGTGAGTGGAGGCCCTCAAGAAAGTACCAGAGACCCAAGAAGTGAGAGACTTTAAGGACTCAATGGGGTGACCTTAACCAAAACGCCCAACACTGGGGAGAGGGAATGTGAAGAGTCCACCTCCAGTAGACAGACAGGGCCTCAAAGGGACAGGATTACTAACCCACAGTCAAAATGTATGAACCAGAACTGTTGCTGTCTAAAAGAACTGCGGGGACAAAAATGGAGAAGAGACTGAAGGAAAGATGGCCCAACTTGGGATCCACCTCATAGGAGGGTTTCAAGGCCTGACACTATTACTGATGCTATAATGTACTTACAGATGGGAGCCTGGCATGGCTGTCCCCTGAGAGGCCCTACCAGCAGCTGACTGAGACAGACGCAGACAGCCAATCGTTAAACTAAAGTTGGGGACCCTATGGCTGAATTAGAGGACAGATTGAAGAAGCTGAAGGGCAGAATAGTCCCATAGGAAGACCAGCAATCTCAATGTAATCCGTGCAATCGTCTTGCCAGCAAGAACACACGCGGACACCAGGATCCTTCTGCAGCAAGCATTTATTGCATCTTTAAGAGGAAGACCCCAAGCCCTGAAAAGGCACTGCTTATATATACCCTGGAGCGGCGTGTTCATTTCTGATTGGCTGTTTGCTCATTACCTCATGTGACGCCCCGGGATAGGCTGTGACTTGGCACGCTCTGGCCCTTAGCACATGCGCAGACTACTTGTTTACAGGGAGAAGACACCAGATGCCGGCGCCATCTTGTAATGGCGATAGCCAGCTCGGGCGTGACTCTCTACATCTCAACTAACCCAGACCCCAGCAAGCTTCCAGAGTCTGAGCCACCAACCATGATCATACACAGGCCAGTCCAAGGCCCCTGGCACAAATATAGCAGAGGTCTCCCTGGTCAGGCCTTAGTGGGGGAGAAGAGGCGTTTAATCCTCAAGAGACTTGAGGCCCCAAGGAAAGAGGAAGCCTGGTGGTGCCTCCCTCTGGGAGGCAAAGGGGAGGAGGAATGGGATGAGGAACTGTGGGAGGGGGACCGAGGGGGGGCAATAATGGGAATGTAAATAAATAAAATAATAAAAATTGGAAAAATAGGGATGAAAAGGAGATGAGACAAGAAAAAATAAACAAATGGAGCCACTCAGATGGCTCGGTGGGTACAGTCACCTGTCCTCAAGCATGACAACCTGAGACTCACTTGCTAGAAGGAAAGGACTAATCTCAAAGGTGGTCCTCCAACTTCTGGCACATGCACATATACACACTAAATACATAAGTAAATGAATTTACTAAAAAAAAAAAAAAACTTAAGAATAAACAAATGTCAGGGCGGCAGTGATGGCTCAACAGTTAAGGGCACCCACTGCTCTTCCAGAAGATCCAGGTTCAAATTCCAGTACCCACATGACAGCTCGAAACTGGCTGTCCCTCCAAGACCTGACACCCTCACACAGATATCCATGCAGGCAAAACACCAATACACATAAAATAAATTTAAAAAAAAAACCACAAAGCACAAAAACAACAAGACCAAGAAGAGGAGGAGGAGGAGGAAGAGAAGGAGGAGGAGGAGGAAGAGACGGCAACTGTCGAACAAACAGCAGGAGATAAAACCAAAAGGGAACAAATGGCCCAAGACAAGAGATCAATAATAGGATGTGGTTACAAAAGAAGTCTTGCAGGGGCTGGAGAGATGGCTCAGAGGTTAAGAGCACTGACTGCTCTTCCAGAGAGGTCCTGAGTTCAATTCCCAGCAACATGGTGGCTCACAACCATCTGTAATGGGCATCTGATGCTCTCTTCTGGTGTGTCTGAAGACAGCTGTAGTGTACTCTCACATACATACAATAAATAAATAAGTGGAAGAAGAAGAAGAAGAAGAAGAAGAAGAAGAAGAAGAAGAAGAAGAAGGGGAAGGGGAAGGGGAAGGGGAAGGGGAAGGGGAAGAAGAAGAAGAAAACAACGACGACGACTACAACTTGCACAGAGTTCTTATGTGAGACAGATGAAATTCACCCTAAGGCTTACTTTTGTTTCAAGGTCAATTCCTTGAATTCCTAGTATCTGCCTCCTAATAAAATAAATGTCATGCTATAAACATCTGCAAACCCACGTTTACTGCATCGGTATTCACATCACAGTGGCCTGGTTATCAAGTCAGCCTATATGGTCCTCAGTTGGTGAATGGATAAAAGAGACACAGCACATGGGCACGTATGTGTGCGCAATGGGCTAGCCACTCACCCATTCAAAACATAAAGCTATGCTGTTGGCAGGAAAATGAATGGAAGTGGAGATCACTGTGCGAGATAAGCGAGTCTCACCAAAACCAGTAGGATAGTTAATCATTCTCAGCTTCAGTGGACTTAGAACTCAACATCTCTAGGCATGGGTGAAGGGTATTTCCAGAACATTCTGACGAGGTTGGAAGATGAACCATGAATGTGGGCAGCGCCGCTCTATGAATTAGGGTTCTGGAAGGAACAAACATGAGAGAGTTCACTGCAGACAGCAAGTGATCCACTGCCTCTCTTACCTGCCGCCATGCCTCCCTCACCATCATGGGTGTATCCTCTCCAAGTTTTGCGCCAAAGCAAACCCTGCCTCACTTAGGCTGCTTCTTGCCTGGTTTTTGATCTCAGCCACTAGGAAAATAGTCAACACAAAAAGCATCATGTATTTTCCATCACAGGTGCAATGGAGCATGTTAGATTTTTGTCAACAAGCTAGGGTCATTTGGGAAAGGGGATCCTCAATTGAGAAAGTGTCTCTATTTAGTTGGCTTGTAAATATGTCTGTGGGGGGCGGTTCTTGATTAATGATTGATGGGAGGGGATATACAGCCCACTCTGAGCAATGCCATCTCCAATGAAGGTGGTCTTTTTTTCCCCCTGCACAGGATTTCTCTGTGTAGCCCAGGCTGTCCTGGAACTCACTCTGTAGATCAGGCTGGCCTTGAACTCAGAGATCCGCCTGCCTCAGCCTCCCAAGTGCTGGGATTAAAGGCGTGTGCCACCATTCCCAGCTAGTAAAGGTAGTCTTATGCAGTATACATAAAACAGACTGATCAAGCATTGGGAGCAAACCCGTAAGCGGGATTCCTTATGGCCTCTGCTTCAGTTCCTGCCTTCAGGTTTCTGCCTTATATTCTTGCCCTAGCTTCCCTCCATGGTAGATTTGTAAACTGTGAGGTGAAACAAACCCTTTCCTCCCAGATTGCTTTTGGTCATGATGTTTACCACCATGAACTAGAACAGGTGATCGGGAAAAGAGAGGAAAGACTATTAAAGATACAGAAGGCGGAGGGACAAGAAAGTGTAATAGAACAGATGACGAAGTCAACGTACTCATAAGCATGGATAGAAATGTTATAGTAAAGTCCATTGCTTTTTGCAATTGATATACTAATGAAAGTAAAAATTCATAGGTGAAGCTGAAATATATGTGTGTATACACACATATATATATATGTATATACATATATGTATATATACACAGGTATACATGTATGTATTAGATCTGACTGAATTTGCTTTGTTAATCAAATCAGCCCACAGATACTAGAAGTTTTGTTTTAATCTCAGATTTTTAGAGAGCATGGATACGCAAAAATCAGAAACAGAAACCATGGAATTAAGCCCTGTCTGGCCAGGACATTTGATCTGAATTCACTTGTTTACTCAGTGGGAAGGTGGAAGAAGTGAGAACGTGAAGAGGAAAAGGAGGGCCTCTATGTCTTTATTATATTAGAAAAAAATACAAGTTTGTGATTAAAAATAGAAAAATAAACTATTTAGCACCATCCCAAGTAAAGCAGAATGGAATATAAGAAAATGTGTTTAAATGTTTCTTTTTCTGAAGCTATAAGCCAGCATTTCTTAACCCGCAGATCACAAACCCTTTGGGGGACAAAGGACCCTTTCACAGGGGTTGCATATCATATCCTACATGTCAGATACATACATTACAATACATAACAGTGGGAAAATTACAGTTATGAAGTAATAGTGAAAATAATTTTATGATTGAGGGGGTCACCACAACATGAGGAACTGTATTAAAGGGTCACAGCACAGGGAAGGCTGAGAGCCACGGTTTAAACTGAAGAAAACTGTTTCATTTGTAGGGACATACACTTCTATTGAGGACAGTTAGAAATATATGTTTATACCAGATGTTTTTAAATCCCTCTCTGAAAGTCCTTTTGGCCTTCCCTGAGTTCCAGTTGTTATTGTCTTAGCTTCGCAATGAGTAGACATCCTTGTTGGTCATAGACATCAGAGGTTTGGTGGGGATGGAGAGACCCCATTGGTTGCTACCTAATCTGAATCCTTAGAGCAAATTCATTAGGTTCTTAGCTGTTCTTTGTGCCCTTAGCTTTCGTTAGGCCTGGTCCGTGAGGAGTCTCTCTGCTCCTGTTGACCTTCCTGGCATGGCAGACCTGTGAACATGGGTGTAGGATGGCAGAAGTGATGTCATACCCTCCCCTGCTGAACACATTCTTGGCTGAGGCTTGACACCAATCACATGTCTGATGAGAGGTTCTGCCAGAACCCTCAGGACAAGCTGTGGCTACATGAAGGTCTCTCTTGCTTTAGGGAGCTGTCAGTGTCTGAGAAGGGTCTCCCAGGCTGACAGCTCTACTCAACAGTTCCTCCTTCTCTGGGGTCTCTAAGTTCTCGTCAGTGGACACGACCTGACACAACCATATAAATGCATTATATTCACTTAACTACTACTCTAGGTTCTTGACATACATTTGCTTTTTAAAGTAGTAACCATATAAGAATAAGTATGTGTAAATCTTCTTAATTTTTTATTATATTCATTTATTCACTTATATATGTGTGGGGAAGAGGCACAGACAGCAGATAACAGCCTTCAGGAGTCTTTGCTTTCCCTCCAGCACATGGGTCCCTCCCAGGGACCGAACTCAGGTCATCAGGTTTAACGGCAAGCACATTTACCTGCCGAGCCATCTTGCTGGCCCATGAGGAAATATAATCTCTCGATGCTTCTTCCTTCTGTGAGGATAGGATCTTAGAAGTGGCATAAGCTTCCCTCTCTTCCCCCAAGTTGTTTTCTGTGAATGTTTTATCACAGGGACAAGAACCCTGGGTGTAGAGGTGACAACCACAGTTGTGACACAGGGAAAGCTAAGGCCATAAGTTCCAGGATAGTCTGGACTAAAGGGGCTATTACAAACAAAAACAAAGGCCTAGGGAACTGGGGGTGGGGCTCAGGGCTAGTGCTTGCTCGCCTTGTACAAAGGGCCCAGGGTTCGATTGCCAACACTTCACACCAACGCTAAAACAATTAAAAGAAAAATAGGCTGGAGAGACTGCATAACAGTGAAGAGCACTTCCTGCTCTTGCAGACCTGAGGTTCAGTTTCCAGCAGCCATCTCAGGGCAGCTTACACCCATCTGAAACCTCAGTTCTATGGGATCAGAAATTGTCTTTTGGCCTCTGTGGGCATCCGTACACACAAGAGTTCCAGGCTCACATAGATACACCAATTAAAAAAAAAAAAAAAGGTTAGACAATAACAGCATCAATAAAACCAACGACAGCTATTGTGCTGCAGAACTTACCTATGGAAATCACCTACAGGCATGCAACAGTTTAATTTCCTATACGTGATTGAAAACCTTCTCGGCTTTGGGCAATACCAGAGAATCTCTGGGATGGTCCTGCCTGAAGCTGCTTCTATTTCTTTCCCTCGCTTTGAAGTACAGCGTCTGTCGTGGGCATTTTCACCGTCGTGGGTGAAGAAGGCCCATTAGATTTAAAATAGCAGAAGCGCTTGTGCTCCACAGTGCCAGGGATGGGCAGAATCTTGGCAGCAGGTGAGTGGAGATGGCTGTCAACGCCACTAGCTTAAGGATGAGGCTGACAATGATGCCACACACACGTGCCGTGCAGATCAGAGAGAACCTGACTGTTGGCATAGCCTTGGCGTGAACGGAGGAATCAAGGCAAGATGGTACAGAAGTAAGCATGGGGCAGGCTTGAAAATGAGGGAAACTTAAATGCTCTCCTCTCTGTTCTCACTAATCTGTCTCACTAAAGGGAGGTGTAATGGCTGAAGGGATTGGGGAGCAATCTCTGTTCAACCCTTACATAGTATCAAGTTTTCGGATGTAGGGGTCACTGTCGGGAGAAAGTTTTTAATGAAGGTAAAGTGCAGTGGGCAAACACCTCAGAAACTGCGGCAGGAGGATCACTTGAGCCAAGGTTTGACAGCATCCTGGATAATTAGTAAGATCCCACCTCAGAAAAAAAATAAATAAAATCAGAACTAAACATGAAAGAAGCAGAAGGAAGAGGTGGATAGAGAGATGGCTCAGTGGTTAAGAGCACTGATTGCTCTCCAGAAAACCTGTGTTTGAGTCCCAGCACCCACATGGTAGCTCACAACCAACTATAACTCTAGTTCCAGGGGACTTTGATGCCCTTTTCTGGCCTCCATGGACACCAGGCACACATGTGGTACGGAGACATACATGCAGGCAAAACACTCATACACATAAAAAATAAAAATCAATAACTCCCCCCTCCTCCAAAAATAACCAAGAAGGCTAGGGATTTAGTCAGTGGTTGAGAACTTGCCTAGCACGCTTAAGGACCAGGATCAGGGTCTTAGCTCAATCAATCAATCAATAGTGAATGAATGAATAAATAAATAAATAAATAAATGTCTATAGACATTGAGAAAGAACAGTTTCAGAGTTGGCCCAGGCAAGCTACTAAACTAAACAAACTAATAAGCCAAAGAATAGCAATAACCTTTGGAAAACGGAGATACTTTAGAGTTAGCAAAATATGTTTTCTGAAAGTTTATGTTTTCAATAAAAACATATGAAACATGTAAAATAAAGTAAATTCTTAAGGGGAAAAAATCAGTTAATAAAAAATGTTTTTCAATATTACCTTGCTACTAAAGTCAAAGATATTACAATAAAATAAAACCAAAGACCTAAATATTTAAGAAATATAAATGAAATCATAAAGCATTATAAAATTGAATCCAAAACCTCATAAGGATCACACCCCATCCCCATGCATGACAGAGAGGAACTGATTCCAGGAATACAAGGAATACTTTCACATCTGACAGCAGATACAATATACTGTTAATATAATCAAATGCAAAGCCTCATGCTGAGGTGAACAGAGACAGATCAAACATGGCAGAACCCAACAGCCATTAACAATAGTAAACTCAACAGCAGGCACAGCTGCACACATCTGTCATGCCCTCTGCTCATCTCAGAAAGCTAAGGCAGAAGGGCCACAGTTTAAAAGCAAACTAGGCAGCATGACCAGGCTCCATTGCAAACCAAAACAATAACAGCTAAAACAACTCCTTACAAACTAGACGAAAAGGGGAATTATCTGAACATGATAAATAACATCGACAAAAAATAAACAAAAACACACAAGTAACTTTTAAAAAGAAAAGACCAAATTGTTCTTCCCACATCACAACCAACTTGAGGATGGCTGTCAATAATACACAAGTGATTCTTGTCAGTTCAATAACAAGAGGGAAAAAAGTCCAGATTGGAAGGAAAGTAGTAAAATGTCTTCAAACACAGATGACATGATCTTTTAATAAGCAGTCCAAAAGGATGGATAGACAGACCTCTAGAACTAACACACAAGGCTAGCAAAGTCACATTTTGATAAAAATTGTCATATCCCTATACACAACTAACAATGAAATTGCCTCTTGATTCTATTTTAGTATGCAAGCATAGAATTATTTTTCTTTGCTTAATCTCTAATTCTCTTTTCAATATTTCAGTTTGCAGTGCACAGGTTATGATGTTATATCTATTGCTAAATATGTTGTTCTTGTTGGTTAAAATGTAAATGTTTATCATTTCCTTAACTTCATGTTTGTATCCAGGGCATTCTACATAAGTACAGCAAGACTTTTGTTCTGATTAATGACTGAATCCTCACAAATATGAGGTTGGGTTTTTTGTTTTGTTTTGTTTTGTTTTGTTTTTGTCAAATCATAGCTTTCTCAGGCATGGTCTGCTCTCTAACCTCCGGAGTCTTGAATGTTCTTGAGCCCTAAAGTCCTTATCAAACTTTATGCTGTTAAGTCTAACCTTTTCTTCTACAAAAGACTCGTGTAGGAGGCTGGAGAGATGGCTCAGCAGTCAACAGCACTGA
Source organism: Montemys delectorum (assembly GCA_019843815.1). Lineage (NCBI taxonomy): Eukaryota > Metazoa > Chordata > Mammalia > Rodentia > Muridae > Montemys > Montemys delectorum. Next base: position 37,693 of record JADRCD010218873.1, read on the forward strand.
CTGCTGTCCCAGAGGTCCTGAGTTCAATTCCTAGCAACCGCATGGTGGCTCACAGCCATCTGTAATGGATCTGATGTCCTGGTGTGTCTGAAGACAGCTACAGTGTACTCACATACATTAAAATAAAAAAAGAGCTCAGCTTTGCCAACCCTTCTTTCTCCAAAGAAGACTGTTTCTATACCTTTGCAAACATAGCCCTCCCCGTGTTCTATTGCCCTCTCTCTCAGAAGCTGTTCAAGTCTGGATTCCTGAAGTTCACGCTAGAGTGGAAGGGCCACAAAGATGGCCGCTGTACAGCATAGACTCCAGTGATCTATGCATGATGACAACACACTCCCCTAAATGTGTTTGCTTTGTTGGTGTTCAGCTTTGAGCCGGTTATCTTTTCCTGTCCAGATCCCAGGACAAGTGAGAGACCCACAGCATTAACTTCCTAAGCTTCTCTTCCCACATCCATCACCACCACACTGCCCCGGCCCCACAGCCAGCACAGAGGCTGAGACGGCTTCCCAGTACACGGCGGTCAGAGCGGCGTTTGTATCTCTTTCTTTTATGAATCGTCAGGTGTTCAGGATGATGCCATCTTGGGGTCGCTGTTGTTCTATGAGGAGGCCCACCTAGAACTAAGTTCTAGGGAAAATGTTAAGTCCTTGCACTCCTTTGGACTCCCCATAAAATATGGAACGAATAGGAAATAAGTGTATTATGAGGAAGAGACTCACTGGGATGGAGGCTGAGAATATCCAGCCTTCCGTCTTCTCCAAGGTGAAGACATAGGGAAGCCAGTGATGTAATTCCAGCCTAATGTTCCCAGGGTCTTAAATGTCTGATTTAGAGTGAGCTTTCAGCAGTCATTTGCTATCAGCACTTTGACCAGTTACAGGCACCGCTGGCCACTGTACGAAGAAGCGTCTCTGACCAAGTTGACAACAGCACTAATTCCTAATTATAATGTAAATTTATAATTATTTAAAAGGGGACTTAATGGGTACACCATATCCATTTCACAAAACAATCTCAGTGGCTTCCCAACTGGGCCCTGTGGCTTCCCCTAGCCCCTGACTAGGTTTATAGTAGCAGAGATGATCTCCTTCCTGTGGAGCAGGCCTCAGAGGCAATCAGAAATCAGCTGGTTATTTTCAAAACAAACTCACCACTGTGAAGCCAGTGGGCATATACTGCATGGCAGGCCAGTAGTGTAGCACGCAAAATCCATGGCTAAATAAGACTGTTGATAACAGTTGTTCCCCAGTAGCTTGCGTAGCATTGTGAGGGCTGCCTAGCAGGAAGGAAGCTTCCGGCTCAGTTCCAGCTTGATTTTCTCTGTGTCCTTCTAACAAGAGCGTGTGGCAACTTCAGTAACAGGGTCTTACCATCTAGTTCTGATGGGCAGCCGATTATAGTGAAAATAGCCTGCATTGTCTTGGGAGTTGAGGGACCTCCCTCACCAGCAACTATTGCTGGGATGACACAGGGTGACCAAAGCAACTTGGGGAGGAGAGAGTTTCTTCAGCTTCTGCCTCCACATCACAGTTCATCACCAAAAGAAGTCAGGACAGGAACTCAAGCAGGGCAGGAACCTGGAGGCAGAAGCTGATGCAGAGGCCATGGAAGAGTGCTGCTTACCGCCTTGCTCCTCCCCAAGGCTTGTTCAGTCTGCTTTCTGATAGAACCCAGGAGCCCCTGGCCAGGAATGGCACCACCCACAAGGGGCTGGGCCCCTCCCCATCAATCACTAATTAGGAAAATACCCTACAGGCTTTCATACAGCCCCATGTTACGGAAGAATTTTCTTTGCTGAGGTTCTTTCCTCTCAGATGACTTTAGTTTGTGTGACCAAAACTATCCAGCACACCTGGTCCTGTCCGTCCAATATTTTTTAGGCTGCCCTAGGCTGGAGTAGCAGCCTGTGATAACATGGATGTGGTGGTACATACCTATCACCCCAGCCTTGAGGAAACTGAGGCAGAAAGATAGTGACTCTGTCGCTTGGGCTATACAGTAACATGGTCTCAGCAGTGAAGGAGGAGCCCTGAATGCACAGCTGTCTGGTGTTAGGAACTTAATGGCTTTGACTTGGTGGATATTTGCATTTTTAAATGCCAATAAATAAACAAACAAACAAACAAACAAACAAAGGATTTTTAATATCAAAAGGGGCAAATGTTTTCCTCAAAGGGTTAATTTTGAGAAGTCACTTTTTTAATGGAAGTCAGAACAATGCAAAGGTGCATTAAGATGTCTTCTTCCGCATATGGTGGTGCACACCTTCAATCCCAGCTCTTGGGAGGCAGAGACAGGTAGATGAATCCCTGAGTTCAAGACCAGCCCAGTCTGCAGAGCAAGTTCCAGGACAGCCAGTGCAACACAGAGAGCCCTATCTCAAAAAACCAAAAGACAAAAAGGAGGAGGAAGAAGAGGAGGAGGGAGAGGAGGAGGAGGGAGAGGAGGAGGAGAGAGAGGAGGAGGAGGGAGAGGAGGAGGAAGAGGAGGAGGAAGAGGAGAGGAGGAAACTCTCTTTAATATTCTTACGTTCTTTAATACAATTTAAGCAATGGAGGAAGCTGTTCGGGTAGGAATCCATTTCCTTAGGTTTAATTTTATAACATTATTTCAAGCAGAAGTGTGATCTATTATCATGTCTTACACCACTGGTGCAAATAAAATCAGAAAAAAAAATTTAGAAATGTAATTGCTGTATCAAACAGTAAATACATTTATACTGTGACAGATTCTATTATATTGTCCTTTGAAGACTAATAACTAATTTATGAGTTGGGGCATGCTCAGTGGTAAAGCATTTTTCTCAGCATGTATAGGTTCTGGGTTTGATTTAAATTCTCTTTAATGATATGAGAGGTTACATTTGAAGTAGTTTTGTCAAAGGCAGTGTCAATATTTTTATCTGCCAATCTGATAGATGATCTTAATATTGTTGCATTATTTGATTGAATTTCCGTTATTGAAAACAGAGCATGTGTCTTTTCATATTTTTGAAAGCCATTTGAATCCCTTGCCTGTGCATTGCCTGTCATGTTTTCGCCCATCATCCAGTTCAGCTTTTTTATTGACTTGTAAGAATGCTTTCCATAGTAAGGATAGATCCCTTTGCTTTAAAGTATTCGCAATTTATCAGTAGTAATTTTGCCTGACCTATATCATTTCCCAGGAAGAAAAAGTGTTAACTTTTATGTAAATAGCATGCCAACTATTTACCTGAAAGCTTCTGGGATTTTTCAATTCTCAGAAAATTCTTGAGTGTAATGACATTTTCCCGAATTCTTTTCTTGTGTTTCCATGGTTTCTGTTTTGAAAAACATAATATGAATCTTTCATACACTTGAAATTTTGGAGGGTGTGATTCATGACTTAAGGAAATACTTTTCTTAGTCATCTCAATACCCAGTTGTTTAAAATAAAATTTTCCCTGATAATTCAAAATTTACTACAAATTGACATGTTTGGGTCTGTCTATATTTAGATCCATTGATTGGTTATTAAGGCTTTTATAGTCTGTTTTGATACTTTATAGGGCTTTTTTGTTTGGTTTTATTTCTTTTTTCTTTTTTCTTTTCTTTTTCTTTTCTTTTTTTTTTTTTTTTTTTTTTGACACTATCTCACTATCTCACTAGTGACTAGGTTGGCCTAGAATTCACATAATCTACCTACCTCTGTTTCCAAAGTACTGGGATTAAAGACACACACCACCTCACTGAGACAGGACTCTTTTTTTTTTTTTAAATAAAAACTTCCTGTCCATTACATTATGTTTGCTTCCCATATAAACTTCACAATTATCTTTGTTGGTACCCCACCACTCTCCCAAATTTTGTTGGTGAGTTGCTTAGATCTGAATTTCAAAAGGATCATTTTGGCTACAGTGTGAAGAACAAGTGTATATGTAGGAAGACCATGAAGCCCTATTACGGTGCTCGAAGGTGATCGTGCACGCCTTTGATCCCAGCACTCTGGAGACAGAGACAGGTAGATCTCTGAGTTCAAGACCAGCCTGGTCTACAGATCAAGTTCCATGACAGCCAGGACCACAGAGAGAAATTCTGTCTCAAAAGCAAACACACAAAGACGTGTTATAGTAGGGGCTGCAGAGATGGCTCTATGGTTGTCTTTGTTAGGGTTTCCACTGCTTTGAAGAGACACCATGATCAAAGCAACTCTTATAAGAACATTTAATTGGGGCAGGTTTACAGGTTCAGAGGCTCAGTCCATTATTGTCATGGCAGGAAACATGGCAGCATCCAGGCAGGCATGGAGAAGGAGTGCTGGAGAAGAAGCTGAGAGCTCGACATCCTGGTGTGAAGCAGCAGGAGACTACACGCAAGGCTTAGCTTGAGCATGTATCACCTCACAGCCCACCTCCACAGAGACATGCTTCCTTCAACAAGGCTACACCTCCTAATAGGGCCACTCCCTATGGCCAAGCATTTAAACACATGAATATATGGGGGCCATACTTATTCAAGCCACAACACAATGTCCAAACTGGACTGCCTTAGACAGCATGCTCTGTGCCAAATTAGAAGGAAGGTAAACTGTATCTGTTCCTGAACCTGATGGCAGTCAAGGCTGGAACTCACCACAGGAAACTGGAAGCAGAAAACACAGAGGAATGCTGTTTTCTGGATTGATCACTGGCTCATGCTCAGCTAGCTTTCTTATACAGCCCAGGACTTCCTGCCTAGGAATGGTGCCACCCACAATGGTACCATTAGTCAATCATTAGTTAAGACAATCTCTGCACAGATGTACCCACTGGCCAATCTGAGTAGAGTAATTATTCAATCTAGATTTCCAATCCCAGGTGACCCTAGGTTATGTCAAGTTTACAAAAAGAACTCACAGGGATCCTCCTGCCTTAGCCTTCTGAATACTGGGATTATTTATGTGTGCCATTACAACCAACCTTAAAAGATTTTTATTTTAAGACAAGGTCTCAATATATAGTCCCAAGCTGCCTGAAATTTGCAGTCCTTCTGCCTCTATCTGCCTCTCCTAGGACTGCAGCCTTGTGCCACCATACCTGACAAGAATTACATCCTGATACACGCTGTGAGATGGCTGAACCTTTAAGGCATCATGCTTAGTGAATTTGCCAGACACAAAAGGACAAATTGTAAGTCTTAGTTACATGAACTGCCTGGAGTGTCAAATACATAGAAATAGCAAACAGTCCAGTCATTAGTGAGGGGTAATGAGGAATCACCGGTAGATAGGTTCTGTTTCCAGCTAGTATAATGAAAACCTTCTGGGGACAGATAGAGGTCATGGTTACCCCATATTGTAAACTTAATGCCACTAACTACTCATTTTAAATGGATGCGGTGAGAGGTAAATTTTACAGTCTTTACATTTTACCACATATCTCCTTGATAAACGTGCCCGCCCTCACCGCTGTAACAAACTGTGATCTTCTGGCTGTGTTTAAACCGTGTCTTAGCTCTCTGAGACCTAGGTATCTCAAGGTAGGAAACACGCTCATGTAAAACAATGCAAAATACTTTAGGAAACAAACTGAAGAGCTTGTACCCGGAAAGCCCCTCCCAAGCACTAACCACAATGGGAGGAAACATTCGAGGGTGAAAACCAAAAGCTTCCAGCCCAAGCTCAGAGTCTACTCTATCACATTGTGTACACACAGACACGAACTCGGGAGTGGCACGATCGGCTAAGCTTTCTCTGCTTCATCTGCGCTTCCTGTTCGAGGGATCGCCTCGTTCCCTAGCAGTTTTGAAGCAGACAGCTTTCAAGCGCTTAAATAAATAAATAGAAGCCCTTAAAAACCCACTCCCACCACCAGAAGTAGGCAGCCTTCGTTGAAGAACTCGGAGGAAGCTCCGGTGAAAGTGAGTTACCATGAGTTACGCTGAGCTGATGCATGATAACCAGCTGGAAGGCTGCTGGACACTCAGTACTAAGTCCAAACATAAATTCTCTTCAGATTAAAAGTTTTGTCCCAGAGGACAACCTAGTGGACTCTGCCATAAAAGGTAGGGCCAGCTAAGTGCACAAACAAAAGATTCATAACGTAATTTGTAAAATGATAACCAGGAAAGTGAAGGCAGGGTTGGATTGATACTGTATACAGAGGGATATCACTTCTAGCGATAAAAACTCTTTGTAAATTTTTCGCATGGAGAAAACATGTTTTTCTTTCTTTTTTTTTTTAATTGGATATTTTATGTATTTATATTTCAAATGTTATCCCCTTTCCCGGTTTCCCCTCCGGATACCCCATCTCCCATCCTTCCTCCCCCTGATTCTATGAGGCTGCTCCCCTCTCCCACCCTCCCACTCCAGCCTCCCCGCCCTGGCATTCCCCTACACTGGGGCATCGAGCCTTCACAGGACCAAGAGTCTCTCCCATTGATGTCCACACAACACCATCCTCTGCTACATATGCTGCTGGGGCCATGAGTCCCACCATGTGTACTCTTTGGTTGGTGGTTTAGTCCCTGGGCGCTCTGGAGGGGGGCGGGGTGTGTGTGGTTGGTGGATATTGTTCTTCCTACGGGGTTACAAACCCCTAAAATACGTTTTTCTAAACATAAAGTCATCGTAGCATTAAAGAATGTGCAAAGATGGGTCTGGAGAGGTGGCTGAACGTTTTAGAGTACTTGCTGCTTTTTCAAAAGACCTAAGTTCAGTTCCCATCAGCCACTTTGGGTAGCCTACAAGAACCCATTCATTACTCCAGCTCTGCAGAAAACACACACACTCACACATACACACACACACACACACATACACACTCATACACACACATACACACACATACTCACACACATACATAAACACACTCATACACACTCATACACACACATACACACTCATACACACACACAGACACAAACACACACATACACACATGCGCGCGCACACACACACACACATGCACACACAACTCAGAATGTGCAAAGATGCTGGCGTTGGCTTGATGACAAGAAATGAAAGTTGAGTCCAGAAGGAAGGCTTCCCTGAGAGGAAGGTGATGATCATCGCTACACAAGGGTGATGGAGTGTGGGCTTTAGGATTTACTGTTTGTGAACATTAGTGAGCTTGGGTAAATACCAAGGCAAAGCAGATGAAAGTAACAGGATGCTAAGAAGACATCGTTGAGTCCTCTGAAATAAACATCAAATTCTAAATCACTGACATCTTTTTATTCCTTATCTGTTCTCAGTTCCTGGAGGCCTGTAGACTTGGCTTCCCCGGCCCTTACTTTATTCAGTCAACTTCTGGACGAATATTGGGCAATAAGTGAGACTCCTGGCACCTCCACTACACACTGTCTCCAACGTCTTAGACTTATGCTGCTAACTAACCTTTAAAACTCAACAGCAGCAGAGGGTGCTTGCTCCTGTTTTGAATGGCTCTTGGAGTAGCCAGTTTTTAAATGATGGTCAAGGGGAGGAGAGCAAAGATCAGCCCTGGTATGCCCTTCTCAGTGCCAGCTGTGTCTTCATCCCCTCCTTGGTTCCCCTTCTGCTGACACCCACCCTGGGCTGTTACCCACAGAGACATGCAAAAGCAGTATCTTACACTTTTGAAGACTGCGGGCTCCACCCTTCAAAGCTTTAAGGAGATAAATTTAGACATGAAACAGGAAGTAATCTCTATGTGACTGAGAGGGATCATAGAGAAATTATTGCCCCAAAATATCCTGAAAGCTGAAGTGTGGGGGAACCATTCTCAGTCGTTAGCATGGACAAGAAACCCCGGTGGTTTGTGAAGCTACACCGTGTTGGGGTGGGGGGTGGGGCAATCCCCATTTTCTGATTCAGGTTGTCTGGGCTGGAGCCTAAAATTTTGCATTTCTAAAAAGCTCCCCATGAGGCCCACAGCACAGATGTTAGGACCATCCTTTGAGAAGCACTGTAGCAGAGGTTAAAGAAGAGAGAAAACCTCTCTAGGATCCAAGATCTTGTCCAAATTTAAATGGAGACAATGGCGGATCAGGTCGGCTAAGGAGAGCATGGCTGTGACTTGCTCAGTAGGGAAGAGGTGAGTCTGTAGTCATTTTCTTAGTCCCTTTTTTTTTTTCACTGCCTTGATGAAATATCTGTCAAGAGCAACTTAAGGAAGGACTTATTCCAACTCATTGTCTGAGGGGATATGATCCATCATGGTGGAGAAAGCCTGGCAGGAAGAACCATCACTTCCCGGGGGGGGGGGGGGGGGGGGGGGGGGGGGGGGGGGGGGAAGACATGCGCAAACGTCTACTCACTACGAATAGAGTGCCAATGAAAGACCAAACGAACGCAATCATCCACATCTAGCTTGTTGAACCAATGAGTTTATTGGGTTTATTTACAGGAGTATGGGGATGGGGTGGGGGTTACTTATGAGAGACCCTCACCCTTGCCACCAAATAGCTGCGTCGCTACAAAACTCCAGCCTAGCACGGATGAAGACCTCCTAAAATCTGCATAGGCACACTCTTCTTCCATAAAACCTCCTACCTACGTACGCTCTAGCATTCCCCTGCCCACATGCAACTGATGCAGACTTGTATATAGCCGAGGGGTGGAGACAGGAGTGAGTAGGTGCAGTTTCATGTTAGGGTCTAGTGATCTTCTCACCACCCCCCACCGTGAGGGAATGTCCAAGGGCTCCATCTGGGAGGGCTTCTTGTAGGTAAGTGCGGCTGCAGATGCCTTCATGGTAAACTCGATGGTAAACAGCGATGTTATGCCCAGAGTACAATGTTCCACAGATAAACAATTTGTAAGTGACAGAAGTCGTGTGTGGCTTGTAGTTTCGGAGTCTGCAAAGCTTACGATAGGGCCGCTGCTTCCTGGGCGTTAAAGGTGTAATCCACCACACCCAGGCTTCCCAAATGATTCCTATATGGACTCCAGGATGAACAACCACTGTCCTGCAGGTTAGTCATTCCTTCTTAAGCCTCGTTACATGTAAGATTTGTTAATGAACGTTAAAAATCACCCCAACCCAAGCCAACTGAAATCAAAGTCTATGGGATTTGGGAAGTAGATAGCAGTGACTCCTAATGGTTTTTCAAATGAATCTTGAGGATATAAATTATGCCTGACATTAAACTTACCATTCTAACTTATGGGGGTTGTGGTTTTGTTTGGGGTTTTGGCTTTTAGTGTTTTTATTTAAATATAAAACAAATCTTATGTGTACAGGTATTTTGCTCTCATGTATGTCTGTGCACTACACGCATGCCTGATGCCTTTGGAGGTCAGAAGAAGGTGTCAGATTTCCTGGAAATGATGGCGTGAGGCACCGTGTGCGTGCTGAGAGCCAGACCCACGTTCTCTGGAAAAGCAACAAGTGCTCTCTCTTAGTCCCCTTAACCATCTTCCCGGCTCCTTTTGTTGCTGTTGGTGGTGGTGGCGGTTTGGTTTGGTTTTGCTTGTTTATTTTGAGATAGAGGCTCATGTAGCCCAGGCTGGCCTCAAATTCCTGTGTGCCTGAAGAAGCCTCATGATGTGGAAGTCCACATTACATACGGAAAGTATATGGAGCCCTCGCCCTCCTTCCCACACCTCCCATGTTCTAAGATTGGTTTCACTGCCACCACTTTAGTATCCAAGTCAGTGGCATGGCTGTCCATTCACAAGCATAGGATAACCACTACACTCTCTCAGAACTTTTCATCACCCCAAATTATTGCTCTTCACTAAACAACTAACTTCTACTTCCCTGGCTCCCCAACCTCTGGAAGTCACCAGTCTGTTTCCTGTCTCTCTGACTTACTTAATCTATGATCCTCATGTAAGTCAGAACACAGATTATTCACGGCATCCTGCTTCCCAAGTCCATCCATGCTAAAGCATGAGTTAGTCTTAGTATGTTTGGGGAGTGAGAGCTTGACTCTAGGGCTTTATTCCTACTATGCATGTACTCTCACTGAGCTACAGTCCCAACTCCTGTAGCAGGAATCATTTCTTTTTGCTATCTGTACAATATTCAATTGTATTTATGTGCCACATTTAACATTTGGATTTTTCCAGTATTTTTCCTATTATAATTAGTGGTACTATAAACATTAGTATATGAACATTTGAGCCCTTGACTTAAATTCTTTGGGGTATACATGTACCAATAGAACTGGTGGTAGTAATCCCCCTTCGAGGATCGACAGCACCATCATATGATTCTTACATGTATCCCAGTGTGAGAAACGCTTGTATGCCAGCATCCATCTTAAGAGCCAAGAAAGTACAGAAAATTGAATGAGTTCATTACTAAATAAATGTCTTTGTATGTTACAGTGTAGCCAATGCAACTGTTATTGCCACAAATTTAAAAGCCTGTTTAAGGATCAACACTGTCTCATTTTTATTAGAAATAATACCTCAGTTGTAATTCCTACCTGCAATTGAAATTTGTCTTCCATAGTAAACAGCAGGTAAATCTGATCTAAAGATGTAACTGTCACAATGCCACTTTTATCAGAATGTCTAATTTTATTTGTTATATTTGATATATTTTTTCATGATTGATTAAATATTTATTCTTTTTTTTACTTTTATTGCATTATGATGAGAAAAGCTACATGATTTCAATTTATCTGAATTTGTTAACATTTAAAAATATATTTTAAGTAAATAGAATTAAATCATATTCTTGTTTCCCTTTTGTACCCCAACTCCTCCCAGAGACCCTCCTTCAATACCGACAATATCTTTTTTGTCAAATTCCTTAAAATTTATAAAATATTATAACAATAAAAATGAGTATTATAAAAGTTGTTTGATATAAAACAACAATCAATTTAACAGTCTTATGTAGATGCATGTCTACAGCAATACTGAAAATACATACGTTTTTCTCAATATAAATTTTAAATAACTCCAAACATATTAACTGTGTATTTCTAAATAATATATCACTACTAGTATTTTCTTAAATGAACATAAATATATAAAGTCTTTTTGTTTGTACGTTTGTTTTGTATTTAGTAGAGTTTTAAATCTTGGCTCTTACTATGGTACAAGCTCAAAATAAGAACAATTTTTAGACATTGGATTTCATTGTAATAAGGCTGTACTTCAATGACCCTCACATCACCAAAGGATTTTTACCTCCATCATAGCTAAGCTGAGAGTTGACAGTTCTGCTGCGCCAAGGAATGAATTGTAGGCACGATTTTTGGATACAGACTTCCTGCTATGATCAAAACTATTTGACTTGAGTGTGTGACTTTATTCTCAGCCCACAGAGAACAAGTTACATTCATTTAAGAACTGGTGTGTGTATTAAGATGGTCTATCCCTAAAGTCATTCACCAACTGTTTCAATGAACAATGGTTCTGCTTGGAGGGTGGCACAGACATTAGGTGTGGGTAAGAATCCGGTTCATTAGCTGTGATAATTTGGAAAAGCATTCATCTCAGAGAAAGAGTAACTTATAAAGTCCTCTTCTTCAAACTTGATACAAGAGCTTCACATGTCAAGCAAAGCATTCAGTCTCACTCTTTGTTGTTCTCTTTCGTACAAGCCACCTCCCAAGTTAATTGTCTATGTCTCCCTTGGGTATATAAATATTTTTGAAATATATAAGGTGTTCTGAAAACCATAGTACAGTGTAAAAAAACGTGAAATAAACAATAGAGAGCCTCTACTAATAGAGAGGCTAAGATAGGAGAAGTAAGATTTCAAGACCCTTATGTTGTACACAGCAAGACACTGTCACAAACAAGCTGAAAGTGTATATAGATTGTACATTATTGGACCTATTTCTCCAATTACCAAATGAGAGAGACCATTGGATGACAATCAACAAATTTCCAATTCCTCATATTTTTGGATTTCAATCAATTAGGGTATGTTAAAAATATTAATTTTCATATTAAGATATTAAGAAAAGATAATTGTCACTTCCTATTGTTTTTGTTGTAAAAGGTGGAATTAGATTTGTGTGGATTTGTTGAAAAATTACTTTCTTGCTTCTTCTAGGGTGTAGTTTTGCTCCTTATGTTAAGGTTTTCCATCTATTATCCTTTGTAGGGCTGGATTTGTGGAAAGATATTGTGTAAATTTTGTTTTGTCATGGAATATCTTGTTTTCTCCATCTATAGTAATTGAGAGTTTTGCTGGGTATAGTAGCCTGGGCTGGCATTTGTGTTCTTGTAGGGTCTGTATGACATCTGCCCAGGATCTTCTAGCTTTCATAGTCTCTGGTGAGAAGTCTGGTGTAATTCTGATAGGCCTGTCTTTATATGTTACTTGCCTTTTTTCCTTTACTGCTTTTAAAATTCTTTCTTTGTTTAGTGCATTTGGTGTTTTTATTATTATGTGATGGGAGGAATTTCTTTTCTGGTCCAGTCTATTTGGAGTTCTGTAGGCTTCTTGTATGTTCACGGGCATCTCTTTCTTTAGGTTAGGGAAGTTTTCTTCTATAATTTTGTTAAAGATATTTACTGGCCCATTACATTGGGAGTCTTCACTCTCTTCTATACCTATTATCCTTAGGTTTGGTCTTCTCATTGTGTCCTGGATTTCCTGGATGTTTTGGGTTAGGGTCTTTTTGCTTTTTGCATTTTCTTTGACAGTTGTGTCAATGTTTTCTATGGTGTCTTCTGTCCCTGAGATTCTCTCTTCTATCTCTTGTATTCTGTTGGTGAGGCTTGCATCTATGACTCCTGATTTCTTTCCTAGGTTTTGTATGGCCAGGGTTGTCTCTCTTTCTGATTTCTTTATTGTTTCTATTTCCATTTTTAGATTCTGGGTGGTTTTGCTCATTTCCTTCACCTGTTTGATTCTGTTTTCCTGTAGTTCTTTAAGGGATTTTTGTGTTTCCTCTTTAAGAGCTTCTAGCTCTTTACCTGTGTTCTCCTGTATTTCTTTGAGGGTGCTATTTATGCCTTTCTTAAAGTCCTGTATCATTATCATGAGAAGTAATTTTAGATTTGAATCTTGCTTTTCCGGTGTGGTGGTGAGTCCAGGACTTGCTATGGTGGGAGAGTTGGATTTTAATGATGCCAAGTAACCTTGGTTTGTGTTGTTTCTTTTCTTACACTTGCCCAGCCCTCCCACCCCCACCCCCTCCCACCCCCCCAACCCTCCCCCACCCCCACCATCTGGTTATCTCTAGTGCTACCTGCCCTTGCTAAATCTGACTGGAACCTGTCCTTCCTGTGATCCTGGTTGTTTCAGAACTCCTCAGAGTCAAGTTGTCTCTGTGATCCTGTGATTCTGGGATCCTGTGACCCTGGGAGTGCAGCACCTGGGAGTGCAGCAGTTTTCTCTGAGTGTTGTGGGACTGGCTGTGGAGCCTGGGCCCAAAGTCTGCTCAGGGCACCAGCCCAGAGAGACCAAAAGGAACCCGAGCCACTCTGCTTATGGAGTTCCTGTGTGCCTAGTCCTGCTGGTCCCAGTTACTCCTGGTGTTGGGACAGATGTTTTGTCCTCCTCACCTCTGATCCTGAGAGTGTCAGAGCACTTGGGAATGGAGCTTCCTCTGGGTGTTGTGGGACTGCCTGCAGAGCTTTTGCCCAAGATCACCTCAGGATACCAGGCCAGAGAGCTTAATTTTATTCTTATCATAACATCTTTGCTCAGAGTTTTGTGGGGGTTTTTTGTTTTTGTTTTGTTTTTTTGAGACAGGGTTTCTCGGTGTAGCCCTGGCTGTCCTGGAACTCACTCTGTAGATCAGGCTGGCCTCAAACTCAGAAATCCTCCTGCCTCTGCCTCCCAAGTGCTGCAGTTAGAGGCATGTACCACCACTACCCGGCTCAGAGTTTGTTTTTTGTTTTTTGTTTTTTAATAAGGATCAAATGGTAATATCATTGGAAGTAGCATATATAAATGTTTTTTTTTTAATTTCTTAAAGAATTGCTAAACTACTCTGTCTCAAGGATAGTTTCAAACCTGAAATTTTTGGCTTGAAAATTAACGACAAGAACATTTCATGGCGCTATAATATCCTCTTCCTCTCCTCTTCCTCCCCAGGGGATAGCTACTCTGAGATACCATCTTTAAAAAAAAAAATTCTGATATCTTTCTGGAGATTAGATTGTGTATATGTTGTTTTTCTTATTCTGACCACATACCTGAGAAGAAGTAACTACAGAAGGACTCATTTTGGCTCATAGCTTGAGAAGGGACATCGTCTCTCATAATGGGAAAGGCGTGGTAGGAACATGAGGTGGCTGGTCACATCCACCGGCAGGAAGCAGAGCGATACATATTGGTGCTTAGCTGCCTTTCTCCTGTCTGTCCAGTCATTACTCCAGCCCACAGGCTGGTGGCACATCCATTCTTCAGTTTTTAAAGCCTTCTGGAAGCAGTCTCATAGACACACCCAGGATGTGTTTCTACAGAAGCCTAGTCAAACTGACAATGAAGATTCACAATCTAGACTGTTTCTTTGATTTTTCAAGTTTCTATGCAGGCATCAATTGGGATTCTGTATATGGAGCTGGGGGAGGAGGGTGAGAGATCAAAATAAATGTAGGGTCCTTGCAAGAGTTCAGTTCTACATTCAACACATATGCTTCTGTGAAAAAGCATAAACCTGGGGGGGAAGGGGAACAAGAAATGGTTGAACAAGGATTGACACCTCAAGATCTGCCAAATAACTTAACTTCTTCCTTTTCTCTTGATACTTGATACAGTTTAAAAAGAAATGTGTCAAGCCGGGCACTGGTGGCACACACTTTTAATCCCAGCACTTGGGAGGCAGAGGCAGGTAGATTTCTGAGTTCAAGGCCAGCCTGGTCTACAGAGTGAGTTCCAGGACAATCGGGGCTATACAGAAAAACCCTGTCTGGGAAAAAAAAAAAGAAAGAAAGAAAAGAAAAGAAAGAAAGAAAAAGAAATGTGACTGGGACTGGAGAGATGGCCCAGCAGTTAAGAGCACTGACTGCTCTTCCAAAGGTCAGATCCCAGAAACCACATGGTGGCTCACAACTATCCATAATGAGATCTTATACCCTCTTCTCTCATGTCTGAAGACAGCTACAGTGTACTTTCATATAACAATAAATAAATCTTTGGGCCTGAGCGAGTGGGGTGGAGCAAGCAGAGGTCCTGAGTTCAATTCCCAGCAACCACATGATGGCTCACAATCCTCTGTACAGCTATAGTGTACTCATATACATAAAATAAATAAATTAATCTTTTTTTAAAAATGTGTTTGAGTCTGTGTATGGTGGTTTACACCTATAATCCCAGCATGTATGGGTAGGAGTGTGGCTGCAACATTGTGAGTTCAAAGCCAGTCTTGGCAATATAACAAGCCTGTCTCAAAAACTAATTGTAAAAAGTAGTTGAGTACTTGAGTAAGGAAGAAAATTCAGTGCTTGGGCATCTGCGTTCACCAGTAGGAGTGGCAGAAAGAGCAGCAGAGTGAGTCAGCGCTGTGTGGACAGGCTGGAGATGTGACAGCAGGGTCTAGACTTGAGATAGATACTGTCTTAGTTGGGGTTTTACTGCTGTGAGCAGACACCATGACCAACAAGTCTTACAAAGGACAACATTTAATTAGCACTGGCTTACAGGTTTAGAGGTTCAGTTCATTATCATCATGGTGGGAACATGGCAGCATCTAGGCAGGCACGATGCAAGCAGAGCTGAAAGTTCTACATCTTCATCTGAAGGCTGCTAGTGGAAGACTGACTTCCAGGCAGCTAGGATGAGGGTCTTAAGCCCATCCCCACAGAGACACACCTACTCCAACAAGGCCACACCTCTTAATAGTGCTACTCCCTGGGCCAGGCATATACAAACCATCACAGATGTTTTAGAAATTACATTTCCTTATGTGTTTGTTCTGTTTATGTGTATGTGGGTGTGTTGGGGTTCAACCTCTGGAACATACTGTGAAGGAAGAAATCTGACCACAATACTCACCCTGGTACACACACACACACACACACACACACACACACCTGGGTCCATCCATCCTTAGCAATACATACACAAACAAAACTGCATTGTTTTGCTTCCTCTCGAACCAAATAACCCGTAAATTAATACCTTAGAATTTTTCAGTCATGATGATTCCTTCATCCCGGCAGCACTGTGGCCAGATATCTGACAAGAAATAACAGGAAGCTGGGCAGTGGTGGTGAATGCTTTTATTCCCAGCACTTGGGAGGCAGAGGCAGGTGGATTTCTGAGTTCAAGGCCAGCCTGGTCTACAGAGTGAGTTCCAGGACAGCCAGGGCTACACAGAGAAACCGTGTCTTGAAAAACCAAATAAAAGAAACAACAGGAGAGGAACAGTTAATCTGGGCTCGTGGTTTATAAGGATATAATCCATCATGACAGACAAGTCATGGCAGCTGAGGACTTGCTTTCTCCAGCTTTGACCCACCTCTAAAAGGTCTACAATCTTCCAGAACACCACCAGTAGAAGGCCAGGCGATCAAACACATGAGACTGGAGAGGACATTTTAATTCAAATGTTGACATGGGTGCTCATAGGTTCAAGCTATCTCCTTGTGCTGTAGACTTTTGGTCCAACCTTAAAAGATAGCTCGGCAGATAAAGGTGTGTGCCACCATGTATCCCCAAGGTCCATGTGGCAGAAGACAAGAACAGACTCCTACAAGTTGTCTTAGGGCCTCCTAAGACACACGTCATTGCACAATATCTCCCCAACACCTGCAGCACACACAAGAAAAATAGATGGAATGAAAACAGAAATACTTTTTAAAAGGCTTACCATTCCAAAGACTCTAGGCACTCAGCTATAAACCCCAGCAAAGCAAAGCATTAAGTTCTTAATTTCAATATACTATGGCAGAGACTGAGCATTCCCATCCCAAAAGGGAGAGATGGACCTCTAACAAGAAAATACTAGACAAGAGCAAGACCAAAACCTAGCCCAGCAAAGACAAACTCTATAGCCCATGGCCATTATCCAAAATCTGTAGTAACAACATCAGAACACCAACAGGTTTGGATAACGCCAGTCCACCTGAAGCACACATAGGCTATCTCTGGGCAGCTCTACTTTTCGGGCAGCTTTCCTCCACAGGCATCTCATTTTTCTGATATCTACAACATCCTCAGGCATCCGTTACAACTAAGGCTACGTATAATCGCCTCTCCAGTACTCCTTCCAAGGAATCTGACCCTGCCACATATTATTGCCTAGATTCAGTGGCTTTCAAGAACTTCTGTGCAAGACACTATAATCCTGTGTGTTGGTTTGAATGAAAATGGTCCCCATAGTTCATGTATTCGAATGCTTAGTTCCCAGTTGATTAGCTGATTGGAAAGTATTAGGAGGTGTGGCCTTGTTGGAGGAGGTGTGTCACTTAGAGTCAGCTTTGAGGTTTCAAAAGCCCAGGCCAGGCCCAGTATCTCCCTCTCTGCTGCCTGTGGATCAGGATATAAAGCTCTTCTTGCTGCTCCAGGGCCATGCCCCAATGCTTCCTGCCATGATGATAACAGACTAACCCTCTGAAACTGCAAGCCAGCCTCCAATTAAATGCTTGTTTTTAAATGATTCGCCTTGGTGGATCTTCACAGCAATAGAACAGTAACTCAGACACCCTGTAATCTCTCACACTTTATCTGCTTAGTGTACTTGTTAGTTTTGTCAAATTGAAACAATCTAGAGCCACCTAGGAAGGGAGTTTCAAAGAGGGACGGTTAAGATTAGGTTGGTCTGTGTGCATGCCTCTGGAGGATTATCTTGATTACAGTAAATGAGGTGGGAAGACACAGCCACTGTAGGTGGCACCATTCCCTAGGCAGAGGATGCTGAACTATATAAGAATCAAGCTCAGCACTCGAGTGCATGCATTCAGTGCTCTCTGCTCCTGATTAGGGATAGGAAATGACTAGCTCTCTCAAAACCCTGCCACCTTGACAGTCCCTTTACCCTAGAACTGTGAGCTTATAGCATATCAAGACTTTGCTAGGCTGCGACTCTAAGCTCTTTCCATATCCCTCCTGAGGTCTACTTCCAAACACATACAAACCACGTGGTCAGGGTTACCGCAGCCATAGCTTTACTTCTCAGTTTTAATTTCCTGCATTCCTTACTTTTTTCATACTGACCAAAAGCAACTTAAAGGAAGAAGAATTTACTTTGACTGACTGTTTGAGAAGGAAACGTATGGCATCTGACGTAGCTGGGACTGTGGCAGGAAACGTATGGCACCTGACGTAGTTGGGACTGTGGCAGGAAGATGAGGCTGCTCATTCATATCCTGGTGCCTGAGAAGGAAGTAGAGAGACTGGGACCAGCAGAAGGGCTTGGCTATAACCTCAAGGCCCAGGCCTAAGCAAACCCATGTTCTAGCGCTAGGGCTGAAATCCTCAAGCTTCCAGACCTTCCCAAAATCATACCGTCAGCTAGGATCAGGTATTCAAACACGGGAGCCTGTGGGAGAGAGTTGATATTCAAATCTAACAACTACCAAGACTGGTTAAAAGCAACCCTGTATCTCCCTTCAACCTAAGTGTTTTATTTTGTTTTGCTTTCCATTTTTAGAATTCATGGCACTTGGCAAAGACCACTATTTTTCTAACTATACCATATTGTAATGCTTTGTGTTGTTGCTCTTGCTTTAGAGTTTGCTTTCCCAGAGTCTCACTGTGTAGCCCAAACTGATCTTAAACTGTCAATTCTCCTATCTCCACCTCCTGAGTACTCTCTTTTCAGACCTACACCACCCAAGCCAGCTATAAGATGTCTTGAACTTCCAGTCTTCTCTCCAGTACAGCCTGAGTTCTCCAAAATTCAAAAGTGAAGGAACTTTTATGATTACAATATTTCAAACAGTCCCCATAACTCGCTGAGATCAGAATTCCTCAAACTTTAAAGTTTAGCCAACTTTTAGGGTTTCAACATCCTCACTTGTGGTCTTGGTAATTTAATAAATCCCTTTAGAGAAAAATCACATTTTAACTTCAATAAATTTGGCATGACCCTTATTAAACTATTGGAAAATCAGTAACTCAACAGACTTTTCCTTTTAAATATTATGAAGTTAAAAAAAAATCTATGTGCTATTAAAAAGTATCTTGTAGAACACACTGATCCTCTCTAGCAGGCTCAAACCTATGATGACTTAGTCCATAGGTGGGACATATTGCGTTTTGACTCTTTCCTTTGTCCTGGTCTCTGCCCTTTGTCTTGTGTGCCTCCAGCTCTTCTGAACCAAGCATAGTTCAACAACTTTCCTGTGGTAATTCGATTCCTCGTACTTTCACATTGCTCTTCCTCCTACTCAACTTCAGAGAGTTGTCTTTGACTAGACCACCTCATAACACTGAGAAGCAGAAGGGAACTTGGAAACCTGGCCGCAATGTAAGCAATTCCTGCTCATTAGTAAATTCTGCAAAGTGACAGACCATATAAAGATTCCCTCTTTCCCTGTGGAGGAAAAAAAAAAAGCCAGTTTTGTATCTGTGAGGCAACACTTGTGTATTTATCACAATTAATCACATCATGGGAGTATCTTCCCTCACTAGATAATGAGTTAAATTGATTCCTTTTGATTCTCTCACTAGATAATGACTTGAATTCTTTGTCATATTTCATTGTGGATTTGTTGAGGTTCATGAATTCAACTTATAACAAAACTACCCTCCAACAGTACTAGGCACCTGGTGAATATTGGATGCTAACTGGATGGATGAGTTTAGACAAGGGTAGCCTTCATAGTAAATAGAAGCATTTAGGTCTAGATGGTTTGTTATGAAAGTAGGGTGTGGAACACTGGAGTGGAACCACTTAGCTACTCGGCCTAAATCATAATCAGAATAAGATAATCCCCTCAGCTCTTTAGGAAACCTCAGCCAGAATGGGCTGCAAGGGATGTGGCTAGTATTGTGCCTGAGTGTAGCTTCCACGGCCTCATCTCAGGGGTGAGACAGAGGGGTCACTAAAGCTTGTAGGCGTGGAGAGGGATGAAGACCATGAATACCATGTAGCTTTCATTGTTTTGATTTTCCCTTACTTTCAGTATATACAGATCCAAAGGCCAGTAGCTATTCTCCCATACCAAGTAGGACCAATTCATTTATGAACTATCTATCCTTTTTGGGTAACATCTACAGTCAAATTATGTTTAAAAAAAAAAAACACCTATGAGTCAGTGTTCACATCCACAAGTCTTAATAAGATTACATCATCAGACTTTTATAGAATGCAACCATGAACTTCTGGCAAATTGTCTGAATTCACAAAGGCTTTTATACCTTTCAGCTAATACAAAAAAACTCCCAAGGATATGTACTATCTGTCCACATGCATGATCTTTCAGGAACATTTAAAAGCCAGTGAGAAGGCTCACTCAGTAAAGGAACTGACTGGCTGCCAAACCTGATAACGTGAGTTCAAGCCAAGGAAGACAGAAACCAACTCTTGAGAGTTGTCTTCTGACCGACACATGTTTGCTCTTCTGTGAACACACACACATGATAAGTCTATGGATTTTTAACTAGAGATTTAAAAAATTAAAACTCACAGCCATGTCTCCACTCACAAATTTTCTCCAGTCTTTACTCGAATATAATTGTTGATGGGAAGAAAGAAGCTAAGTTATTAAATTGTTCCTAAAATTAATGTGTCAAACTTTAAAAAGCAATAAAACAGATATACACCACATAATACTGTGGTCCACAACTAAGCTGATTAGGTTCTTTTTTTGGTTTGGGGGTTATTTGTTTTGTTTTGTTGGGTTTGTTTGTTTTGTTTCATCAGCTTAAGAAAAGCTAGGGTCGCCAGGTGCAGTGGCACACACCTGTAGTCCTAGTTACCTGGGAGGCTGAGACAGGAGGATCACTTGAGTCCAGTTCTGGGCTGTAG
The DNA here is from genome assembly GCA_019843815.1 of Montemys delectorum. Classification (NCBI taxonomy): domain Eukaryota; kingdom Metazoa; phylum Chordata; class Mammalia; order Rodentia; family Muridae; genus Montemys; species Montemys delectorum. The sequence goes on from JADRCD010218873.1 coordinate 58,458, forward strand.
TGCACGATGCCAATCAGGTGTGTGCACTAAGTTCAGCAGCAATATGGTGACCTCTCTAGAGCGGGGGACCACCAAGATGTGTAAGGAGAGGTGAACTGGGCCAGGTTGGAAACGGAGCAGGTCACACCTCCCGTGTTGAACAGTAGTGGGATTGCGCCTGTGAATAGCCAGTGCACGCCAGCCTGGGCAACATAGCGAGACCCCGTCTCTTTTAAGAAAAAAAGAAAAGAAAAAAAAAAAGAAAAAAGAAAAGCTAGGGTCATCTGAGACGAAGGAATCTCAATTGAGAAAAGCCCTTATCGGAATGCCTGTAGGCAAGTCTGAGGGACATGTTCTTGATTGGTGAGGGAGAGACAAGTTCACTGTGGGCAGTGCCATCGCTAAGCAGCTGTACAATAATGCAATCTGAGCAAGCCATGGAGGTGAACCAGTAAGCCACATTCCCTACATGGGCTCTGCATGGCTTCCTGCCCTGCTTGAGTCCCTGCCCTGACTTCCCTTGATGATGGTAAGATGAAATGAACCCTTTCCTCCCTAAATTGTTTCTGCTAGTGCCCTTCACCACAGCAACAGAAATCAAACTAGATTAACAACAGACTGCACCTGTTGTCCCATGAGACTTGGTTCACACAGCAGAAGTCACCTCAGGATGCGTTCCTCAGAAGGCATTCCCACCCTTAAGTAATGTGTGTGCTGTGCCTACTTCTCCCAGTCATTATCTTGATAGATTCCAGTCTCTTCTACCGTTTAAGAGCACAGAAATTAAAGCTCAGACAAGTTCAATAACTCACCCATGTGGATATCTGTAATACTCGGCAGCATCAAACTATGAACTCACACATATGCCCCAGAAGTGAAAATCAGGTAGTGGAGAAATATGAGGATTTTTATTAAGAGGAGAAATAGATCAACCATAAAAAGGCAGTGTCTGTCAAAGGACTGAGTGCAGAGTAGCGGGAAAGGTGACTGAGCAGATTAGGAGGTGGGAGATGTGGGAGGCATGTGGAGGGCAGGGGAAGGAGAAGGGAGTCAACGTGGTACTTAGCTGAGCTATACTGGGTAAACATGGGCTGAAACCAGAAGGGCTAGCCACAGGGTGAAGAGTGTAAGCATGCATTTAGGACCCTTTCGCATAGAAGAAGCTGCGTAAGCCACAACTTGCTCCAGTGGACGGCTGGGCTTGGAAGGGAAAATAAAAGTCTATCGAATTTAAATTAAAATGTAGAACGCCAATAGATTAGAAAACTTAGGGGGGGGGATGAAACACAGCTGAAAGAGTGCTTCTCTAGGACATGATAGGCCTTGGGCTCCATTCCCAGGTTTACCTAGAACTGCCTTGGGCTCCATTCCCACGTTTACCTAGAACTGCGCTTGGTGGTGAGTAACTACAGTTCCAGCTCTCAGGAGGTGAAGTGGGGAAGAAGTTTAAGGGCAGCCTGGACTACATGAGACTCTATCCCCAAAACACACACACACACACACACACACACACACACACACACACATTTAAGAGGTTTTTAACGTCCATAATGCACACATAGATAATAGGAAATTATTGTCCAATGATTGAGGAAAAACATAAGCACTAAAAAAGAGGGCGAAAGTTTCCAATTCAGGTTAAATGTGAAATGGGCCTCTGTACTGGGAAGGGTAAAAGCGGTGAGTATCTGGTACGTGCCAGTCATTGAATTGAGTGTTTTAACAGCATCAAATGTTTTCATCCTGGCAATAATTCTATATAATATAATTCAGTTCCATTTTAACTGGTGAGGGACAGAAACCAACTTAGTAAAGTCATAAGATCAGAACCTAGCAGATCTTTCTGAATCCACATTCACACTTAGTCATTACACCCATGAACTCTGAGCTTAAACTGGACTTTAAAACACACACACACACACACACACACACACACACACACCTCAGTGAGTGGCTGTACTAGAACATGGTGGAACGTGTCCAGAAAACTGGCACCCTTCCAACAACTATGAGAATCTGGACATTCAAAGTGCTGCTGCAGAAAACCCTGCTGTCTGTTAGGAGTGATGCAAAACTAACGGCAAGATAAACTGGGCGGGAAAGGCTCGTATCTCAGAACTACCTGACTGGCCACCAGTTATTTGTTCCTGTGTCAAACAAGCCTATAGTTTCCAAGGGGTTAACAAACAGCCTTTGCTATGGATGAGGTGAGGCTAGAGTTTAAGAGTGGGTCCTGCAGGGCAGCGGTGGTGCACCCATGTCTTTAATCCCAGCACTTGGGAGGCAGAGGCAGGTGGATTTCTGAGTTCTAGGCCAGCCTGGTCTACAGAGTGAGTTCCAGGATAGCCAGGCCTATACAGAGAGACCCTGTCTCAAAAACAAACAAACAAACAAACAAACAAAAAAAGAGTGGGTCCTGTCAAGCTTAGCTAAATCAGTGGTTCTCTGCCTTCCTGATGTTTTAATACAGTTCCTCATGCTGAGGTGATTCCCCCCCCCCCAAACATAAGTTTTTGTTGCCACTTCATAACTGTAATTTTGCTGTTATGAACTGGAATGGAAAACACTAGTCTTAGTCGAACCAGTGAAAGGGACATTTGACTACTCCCCCCTCCCGGCCAGGGGTCATGACACAAGGGTTGAGAACTGTTGGTCTATATAATCCAGCGGAACTGCTTGGAATATGAACACTGTGTGTGACTGTCTGATCCGAGGACACCACACCATTACTGCTAAGATAAATTATTTCCAGGACCTAATTAGTTAAAATACACCAGAAGTATCTGGGTTTTGCTGCTCGCTGTTGTGGAGCTGAGACTAGAGCGCCCCACCACCGAACTGCACCGTTGAATCCTCCGATAACAAACTCAATCTTTTAAAAACTCTCGAAAAGACTTCGATCAATTCCCTTCTGAGTATCTGAACCTCCAGCTCCATTACTTCCCTCTGGCAAACACCCTCCACTGGCAGAGGAAACCTTTGAGGTTGCCCAATGTGGAGAGCTGGCGGACTCCGCCCATACGCAAGCCCCAAGGTCTGCGGACAGCGGACGCGCGTGGGGGCGCCTCCGGGAAGCGCGTGCTACCCTCTCTGGTGTGAGGTAAGCATCCTCCTCCCACGGTCCCGGGAAGCTCCTACGCCGCAGGCTTCCTAGCTGTGGCAGTCCCTCCACCGCTTCCTCCAACAACTATACCCACCCGTCCCTTCCTGCTCCGCCGACTCCAGAGCGGCAAAGGAGGTGTGGCCTCACGCCCCGCCCATACTATGCCCCGCCCCTAAGGCCAGCATTTTTCCCAGTGACTGAGCCAGCGAACCCACAGCCCGAAGCCAGGCCCCTCCCCTTGCCACGCCCCGGTCACCCCAAACGTTGCTCTAAGGAGCGTGCCCCACCCTATGCCCGCCCCTGAACTTCTTTCTCCTTGCCATTGGAGAAGCGCCACCCTAGCCCCGCCCACACACGATCAGGCCCCGCCCCTGAAGCCCGCCCCTCTCTTCGACCAGTTCGATGCGCCGCTTCTCTATAGGGAACCTGTCTCGCGGCCGGGGAGCAGTGCTTCTTCCTGTGAGGGCCTCGCTGTACGGCGACTTCTCCTTCCGCTCCTGCGACTCCCCGGGACGGCGAGAGGCAAGCGGAAGGTGCACGGACGCCGAGGCCCGAGGTGACCGGCGGCAGCTGGGCAGTCGAGGCCACCGGCGTAGCCATGTCGCTGTGGGGGCAGCCGCTGCAGGCCTCCCCTCCCCTGGCTGTGCAGCAGCCCCCGACGGCGTCCCCGGGACCTTCGATCTCCCCTCCAGCCGGCGCAACTCTCAACCGCCTGCCGGAGCCGCTGCTACGGAGGCTCAGCGAGAGTTTGGACCGCGCTCCGGAGGGCCGGGGCTGGCGGCAGCTGGCCGAGCTGGCGGGCAGTCGGGGACGACTGCGGCTCAGGTGAGCGGGACCCTCAGGAGGGCGGAGGGGTGTGCTCCGCGGTAAGGAGTCGCGCGAGATCGACGTGGGCTCCGGGGTCGGGAAGGGACTGGCCCTGGTGGCCCGGTGGCCTCTAAACACCTTCCCGACCCTCCGCCCCTGAAGCTGGAAAGCGATCCCTGCACGTTGACGCGGGTTGTGTAGTAGGAACGCTTATCTGCAGGGTTGTAATCCAGTGGGGTTTAAAGCAAAAGGCAGGG
>JADRCD010218874.1:0-21513 GCA_019843815.1 Montemys delectorum
GACGCCTGTCCCACGATTCTTACTGAGTCTTTCCCTTCTCCCCAGCATAGTATGTAGCTGTGTATTTGCTTTATAGGGGACAGGACCTTCTGAGTCCCGGGGACTCTTGGCACCTGAATTGAGCCTAACATAAGATAACAGAGATCTACCTGCCTCCTCCAGAGTGCAGAAGTTTAAGGCACGCGCCGCCATGCCTGGCCTCCCTTTACTGCATATGCCGCACTTGGAGCTACCATCCCACTGTATTCTCGAGAACTCAGCATGTTGACGCCTCCCCTTTAAGAGACACAGCTTACTTCTCCCATTAGAGTGGACACTGGAGTTAGTGGCTCCTTCCTCCTTCCTTCCTCAAGGCAGATCCCTGTAGTCCAAGCTAGCTTCAAACATGCTAGCTGTTCAAGCTGGAGGTAACCTTCTGATCTCCTGTCTCTACCTCCTGAGTGCTGGGATTACAGGTGTGCCCCACCATGCCTCATTTTATGTGGTGCTGGGGGCTGAACTTAAGAGCGCTTACTTAGCAGCTCCCAAGTGTGACTCATGAAACTAGGTCATAAAAGGTATTGTGGCTTCCTCCTGGCTCTCTATCATGGGTTGCTTGTGACAAGGGAACTCAGCTACCATATCCTGGGGACATTTAAACCGTGAGAGAGGGGCCCATGCGAAAGGAACACGGGCCTCCAGGCAGCGGCCACAGGAGGGAATTAAAGTAAATATATAGTTGACTCCAGACAAGCCCATAGAACAGCGGTTCTCAACCTTCCTGATGCTTCGACCCTTTAATATAGTTCCTCAAATTGTGATGACCCCAAGCCATAAAATTATTTTGTTGGTACTTCATAACTGTAATTTTTCTACTGTTATGGACCGCAATGTATTTTCTGATGGTCTTAACTGACTCCTATTTAAGAGGTCATTCAACCCCCAAAGGACTCACAACCCATAGGTTGAGAACCACTGCCTTAGATGCTTGCAGCTCCTGTTACATAGACTGCTGTGACCACAGGGGAAGTCCCTGAGCCAGGACCATCTAGCTCATTCCTGACCCAGCTTCCCAACAAGGCAAAAGCTTAACAAATAGGCGCTAAGTCACCATGTGGGGGGTAATCTCTCACACCACTATAGAACACAAATAATTCCACACTGATCCCCCCCAGACAGACACATTTTCCCAGATTTCCTGGGACACAAATCAGATCTGAGTTCCCGAGAACTGCAGTGAGGTTCAGGATAAATAAATCAGTCATGTGTGGTGGCAGGTGACTTTAATCCCAGCACTGGGGAGGGAGGATGGATGGATCTCTGTGAGTTCAAGGCCAACCTGACCTACCTAGTACGTTCTAGGACAGCCAGGACTACAAAGAGAGACCCTGCCTCACACTAAACAAACAAACAAACAATAAAATAAAATTACCTAATCAAGTCTAAAGCACTCAGTGCTGTCGCATAACAGTTCTGAATTTAGCATCTCTCTCAATTTTACCCCTGCTAGATAGAGCGCTGTGGTCATCTTTAATGCCACTGCCTCAGAGTGACCCCTTTCTGACCACACCAGCTAAAGGAGATCTTTGCCTTATTTTCTTAAAAAACAAAAAAACACCAAAGTGTGTGTGTGTGTGTGTGTGTGTGTGTGTGTATAGGTGTTTTGCCTGCATGTATGTATGTTTGTGCACCACATGCATGACTGGTGTCATCAGAGGCCAGAGGAGGGTTGGATCCCCTGGACCTGGGTCTTCTATAGGATCAGCCAACACTCTTTACTGCTGTTTTGTTTTCTAAAACCAGGTTTCTGTGTAGCCCTGGCTGTCCTGAAACAATTGGCTCTGTAGACCAGGCTGGCCTTGAACTTATCGATCACCTGGCTCTGACCTCTGAGTGTCGGGATTAAAGACATATTCCACCACCACGCATTCTTTACTGCTGAGCCGCACCCCCTCTCCCTCCCCCCATATGTGTTCACACCCACACGCACATGTTATATGCATGTGTATGAGGTACACATATGGAGGCCAGAGGAAGACACTGAGTGTCTTGGTGTCTTGTCTTGGGGGTGAGGGAGACACAATTAGATTGAAGCAGTCTAAGGCCTTGCTGCCCCTTCACAGGGTGGCTCCTGGAGGTAGTGGAGGTAGGGGGCCAGAGCAACTGTTTCTGGACTGCACAAAGCTAGATGGGGGGTGGGGGGTACAAGAACCATCTCCCAGGTACCCTCCCACACAGAAATCCTGACCAGAGATGGGGTAACATTCTTACCCTCCTTCATCATGCCCAACACCCCCCACACCTTCATCACTCTGCCCTATCACCCTCAACACACAGGCCCTCCCAACTGAATTTGGAGCTAAGTGAGGGATCAACAAGCCCCATTGATCTTTCTGTCTCTACCCTCTCCTCAAAGAAACGAGGTTACAGGTGCACATGGCCATGTCGGGCTTCTTACATGGATAATGGGGAGATGAACTAAGGATTTGAACTCAGGTCTCCATGCTTACATATCTTATCCATACAGCCATCTCTCCAGCTCCTCTCATTTCTTCCTAGCCATTTTCTGCATGATACCTTTAAAGAAAACCTTAACTAGTAAATAGTAAATGATATTTATTTATGTGTTTGTATGTTTGCTTATAGGCAGGGTCTTTCTATGTAGCCCTGGCTGTCCTAGAGCTTGCTCTGTAGATAAATCACAGAGATCTGCCTGCCTTTGCCTCTTGGGTGCTGGGATTAATGGTGTACACCTGGCCTTTTATTTATTTATTTTAATATGGTATGATATTTTAAGAAAAAATTATATCCAATATAGTATCATTTCCAAATTAAAAATCTGCTGAGATGGTTTTGCCCACCTACCCCCCTCCCCCTTTCTTGAAAAGACTGACTTATTTGGTAAACCAGGAAGATGACATAGCAAGAGGGCAGACTTAGGGGACCTGGACCTTCCTCAGGATCCTCCAGCCCCATGCCTCAGGAATTCCCCTGCATGCCTCTGGCACTTACCTTTTCAGATCCATGCAAGAAGTCATTGAGGGCCTGAGGGTCACTGCAAGAGAGAGGGAAAAGAGGCCTTAAGGAGGTAGGCTGAGGAGTGGAGGGAGGGGAGGGGCGTGGGAGACGGGCATGGGTGGGTGGGTGGAGCCCGTTACTCACCAAATCACGTCTAGTAAGCATCTCCCATCCTCATCATCCATTTCCACTAGATGGGGTGGGGGTGGGAAGAGGGTGAGGGAGACACAATTAGATCGAAGCAGTCTAAGGCCCTGCTGCCCCTTCACAGGGTGGCTCCTGGAGGTAGTGGGGGTGGGGGTCAGAGCAACTGTTTCTAGAGCGCACAGAGCTAGATGGAGGGGTACAAGAACCACCTCCCTGGTACCCTCCCACACAGAAATCCTGACCAGAGATGGGGCAGCATTCTTACCCTCCTTCATCATGCCCAACACCCCCCACATCTGACAGTGATGATGAGGTGGTGTCCACTGAGATTAAAAGGCCTCTGAAGGGACACAGGCCTTATGCTAAGTGCTGCAGATAGGTCTAACTGCATAAAGTATGGCACTCCTGCTTTAAGGATGAGGAGCCGGAGGTACCTCAATCGGAGGTGCCGTCTTCCAGTGAGTAGGCTGTACATGCATGAACCCTAGGGAACACATCTGTTCCAATCTCCAGGGTGCCATTCCACTTTGACTTACTTATACCGTCTAATTCAGAGTCAGAACCCAAACTCTCTGGGTGTAAGATGGCTTGCACCTTTGATCCCAGCACTTGGAAGGATGTCTGTGAGTCCAGACCTGCATGGTGAGACCCTGTCTCAAAAATAAAATAACCTGAATTGTTCTCTCAGGGTCTGTGGCTCACACCAGACTCCAGCCAGGCAGACTTCAGCTTGAGTTCACCAGCCGTGTCCCTGAGCCTATGGACTTCACAGCCCACGGTCCTGTTTTCTGAGCACAGTCTGTGGTCTGTAAGATGTGGTAGGGGCCTGTCCTGAGTATCAGTGGGACAGAGCAAGGAAGGGAGGGTGGGATAAGAGCAAAAGAAAGGGCCACCACATTCCTGGGTGAATCCCTTAGACCTATGCAGTGTGGGTCTCAAGCAAAGAAAGGTGGACAGGCATGATGTGCGGCAGTGGGGACTGAGGTGGCGGAAGCAGGGAGGGTCACAAGGCTGGGCCAGAGAGGTGGCAGTGTGGGGTTGGCCCCCCACAGCTGAATGATGAGGATGCGGACGGCTAACGTTTGTCTGGAGCTATCTGGTGCTCACCTACTGGCTAGCATTGTCAGAGCCCATGACAAAGGTTAGCGTGGTCAGCCCCCACGAGGAGGAAGAGGCTGCTTCACCCCTGCACCACAAGAGGAATGGATGCTGTCTGCATTTTCCCAGCTGCCTCCCAACATACAGAATTCCTTCCTGCCAGTCAGCCACTCACTCCCTCAGAGCATCTAACCACATTCCCTCAGCCCTAGAACACTTCTTCAAAGGGCCCTCCACGTCCCACACTGTCTGCCTTTTTGAGACAGGGTCTCTCACTGGAGCTCACAATTAGGCTAGGTTAGCCAGCTAGCTAATAACCCCAGGTATCCTATGGTCCCCACCTCCCCAGAGCTGGGATTCCACGCCCTGCTCTTTATTTGGGTTCTGGGAATCAAATTCAGGTCCCCACAAGCCCTGTACCAGCTGAGGTATCTCCTCAGTGCCACTTGACTTTCTAAGGCTCTGTCCCCTCCTCTCCATCCTTCCAGCATCTGTCCTCCTACCCTACTCTCCTATTACAGATCCATTTGATCACCTAAGTGCCTCTCTGTTTCTACCGTCTTTTTAAACTCTTATGCACTTTAGAAGTGCCCAGGCAAACAGACCCATTCATCTTTCCCTCCGTCCAGTGCACCAACCCACTGGCCTCATGTTGGTCTTTCCCTTGCAATATCATGAACTGGATACAATGAGGACCACAGTTCTCAAGCTGTAGAAACTTATAGCTCAGGACAGAGGGAACTAACACCTTTACCAACTGAACTATCTTCCTGGCCTTTCCTTTCTTTGTCATTATAGTGGATGCCGCAGGCCTCATAGGTGCTCTGTAACTGTGCCACACCCCCAGCCCCTCACAGCAAGATTCTAGGCAAGGAATCTACCACTGAGCCACACCCTCAGCCCCTCACTGGGGGGGTTCTAGGCAGGGGCTCTACCACTGAGCTACACTCACTTTGTCTCATTATAGAATATAAAAGAAAAGGTGAAGCTTGAGGGACATCCTTCCTACAGCTGAACATGGGGATGTAGGCTGGAGAGGAGGGACTGAAGGAGGCTGCTAAACCCGGTTCTGCATGTCAGACGCCAATGGGCCCCACAAGTACTCAGAAGAACAACTGCACCTTCAAGAGTGAACTGGGGGTCTTCTCTGGTTACCTGTGCTATGAACGAATCATGAAGGGAAGGGTGGGGTGGCCACTCCAGGTCTACGCAGGGCCCCAGGCTGGGGACTTTGATAATGTCCTTTGTGGGGCCAGCTGTGGAAAGAAAGGAGAGAAGCTGTGAGTGAGGAAGGTCATGAGCTGGCAAAAGATATGCATGGAGGGACAGAGACGAGAGAGAGAGAGAGAGAGAGAGAGAGAGAGAGAGAGAGAGAGAGAGAGAGAGAGAGAGGGGGGGGGGGGAGGAAGGGAAGAGCCTGGAAGAGAGTGAGGACAGGAAAGAGAGGGAGGCCTGGAAAGACAAGGGAGCATGTTTTTTATAATCCTGACACTGGGGAGGCTGAGGCAGGAGGATGTAGAGTTGTATGTAAGCTTGGGCTACATAAGAAGATTCTATTTTAAAACAACTTAAAAAGAAGTAAACAACCACTGTTACTAAACTGAATCACAACTAAGAGCCATTATTAACTAGCTTACGTAACACAAAGACTAGCCATGTAGTCAGGATGGCCTGTGAACTTGAGATCCTCCCACCTCGGTCCCCAGTGCCAGGATCATACTGTGTTCCACCAGGACAGCCCCGTTATTAAATTTTTAAAAGGGGAACAAAAAGAGAGGGGAGAAGTAAAGATGGAAAACCACAAGTTTAAAGTCACACAAAGCAATCTTACATACTATCAGAAGAACAAGGTCTACAGTGTGCACACACATATGCAACACACCATACCAAAGCACTTACGGACACTTCAGTTTAATATAAACACCCAGTGCTGGTTCTTTATCATCATTCTTGGTTCTAGGGACTGAACCCAGATAATTATTTTTGAAGTAAGTGATCACTTTACCACTGAGCCACACCCCCAGCCCCTCACTGGGGGATCCTAGGCAGGGGCTCCACCACTGAGCCACGCCCCCAGCCCCTCACTGGGGGATTCTAGGCAGGGGCTCTACCACTGAGCCACGCCCCCAGCCCCTCACTGGGGGATTCTAGGCAGGGGCTCCACCACTGAGCCACGCCCCCAGCCCCTCACTGGGGGATTCTAGGCAGGGGCTCTACCACTGAGCTGTCACACTACCAGCCTTCTAGAGGCTATCCTTTTTCTGGGAATGGGGAGGAGTGCTAGGGAATAAGGGACGAACACACCCTCACTATGTAGCCCTGGCTGGCCTGGAATTCATAAAGGCCTGCCTCTGCTTCCAAAGGATGGAGATTAATGGTGTGTACCACAACTTCTGGCCCTATAGTCAGTTATTATGTGAAACAGGTGTGTTGTATTAAACAGCCACAATAATCCTTGAAACATGGCGTCTGTGTCCTGGGGGATAAAGGGTCTGGTTCTTGAAGACCTGTGGTCACAACTGCTCCATCAACCACTCAATGCGGGCCCTTCGTTTCTGGCAAAGGCACCTTATCTCGGATGTACTGGTGCCCCCTCACTGAGGTCATACATCGACTCTCTTTGTTAGACACCCTACAGCCTCCATGTGTCTGGAGGGCACTTCGAACAAGGAACTCATCAGAAAACACAATGTCCTGCCACACAGACAGGCACAGTGACCCACACCTGCGATTCCATCTCCTAGAATGCAGAGGCAGGAGGATGGTAGCCTGAACTACATAGCAAGACTCTGTCTCAAGAAACAAAATCACAGTGGTAGGATGGCTCAGTGGATAAAGCCTGGTACCTTGAGTTCAAACAAAGGGTACCCCACATGGTAGAAGGAGAGAACCAATTCCCATAAATTGTTCTGGGCCCTCAGCCTTCTCTCTATGGCTTCAGGACTGGAATAACATGGCGGAAAAGTTAAGACAACAGCTCTAGCCGGGCAGTGGTGGCACTGGAGCACATCTTTAATCCCAGCACTTGGGAGGCAGAGGCAGGCGGATTTCTGAGTTCAAGGCCAACCTGGACTACAGAGTTGAGTTCCAGGACAGCCAGGGCTACACAGACCCCCCCCCCCCCCCCCCCCCCCAAAAAAAAAAAAAAAAGAAAAGACAATAGCTCTAGTTAAGTCACCTTCGAGTCAATCCCCACTTGATGCAGGTACAGCACCTGTTAAAGGCCCTGGAGCACACACAGGCACTCTCCTCCTGGGTTCCAGGCAAGCTGCTTGAGACAGATGGCAAGGGGTCTGCAAGGCTTTTAACAAGCTCCTACTGTGGCTTCACTATCACTGTCCCTGCACCCTGCTCTGGCTTGGCCCAAGCTCTGCAAACAACTGTCTCCGGATGGGTTCCCAGAGGGTAACGAAGGGGAAGCACTGAGTTCTCTGTGAAGCAGTTTTTTATTTTGTTGTCTTTATACTTATGTAATTGGTGGAGGTGGGGTGTGTGCACACGCTCCTCTACCACAGCATGTGGAGGTCAGAGAACAACATGTAGGAATCAGTTCTCTCTGTCCACAATGTGGGTCCCAGGGATTACACCCAGGTGATCAGTCTTGGTGACAAGTACCTTTACTTGCTGAGCCATTTTGCCACCCTTGTCTTTGGTTTGTGTGTATATACATATAATTATATATAAATAATAATATATTTAATTATATGTGTGTATGTATGCATGCATGCATGTATGTATGTATAACATTTAATTTTAGAGACAGAGTTTCTCTGTGTAGCCCCGGCTGGCCTCAAACTCAGAGATCCACCCGCCTCTGCCTCCCAAGTGCTGGGATTAAAGCATGTGCCAGCATGAGCTGGCTCATTTTCTTTTTCCCTCTTTTTGTGAGACAGGCTCTCATTTTTGTTGCCCTGGCCATCCTGGAGCTCACTACACACACCATGAGGTCCTTGAACTCACAGAGATGCACCTGCCTCATGCTAAAGTCCGGAGTGCTGTCACTTCAGGTATCTGCCACCACGCCTGGCCTGGCTTTGCTTTTTGAGAAGAGGTATCACTGTGAACGACAGGGGCCTCAAACTCGTGGCAGTCCTCTGTTCAGCCTCCCGAGTGCTGGCATTACAAGAGCGAGTGTACCACCCTGCTCTGCTCCCCAGGTTGGCCTTGCTTCCTTGAACTTGAATGACCATCCTACCTCACAGAGGAACCCCATGGCACGGCTAAGCTGTTGAACTTTCATTAGTCTTGGGTTTTCTTTGTGGTAGTCGGGTCTTTGTTTTATTTGAGACAGGGTCTCACTACGTAGCTCTGGCTATCCTGGAACTGAGAGAGATCCACCTGCCTCTCCCTCCCAAGTGCTGGGATTGAAGGCGTGTGCAAACCACACCTAGCTTTGCAGTGGTCATGTTAAGGAAGGAAGGGAAGAAAGAAGGAAGGAAGGGTGGGGGAGACAGAGGGAGGGAAAGAAGAGAGGGAGCTGGGGAAGAGGGCTCTGTTAGGAAAAGTGGGGCTCTGCAAGCATGAGGCCCTGAGTTTGATCACTAGCACCTATTCCACATAAAAGTCTGGGTGTGGTGTCATACATTTGTAAGCTCAGCATGAGAGAGGCAAAGATAAAGGATCTCTGGGGTTTGCTGGCCAGGTGGCTTCGTATGTTGGTGAGCAACAGGTTCAGTGAGAAACTGTCTCAAGGATATCACAGGTTGTTCTCTGGTCTCCAACCACAAAGAAAGAGAAAGCAAGCGAGCGAGAGAGATTGTTCCCCAATGAGGGGTTCTAGGTGGAGGTGTGGCACCTGCCTAGAATCTCCCAGTGAGGGGTGGGGGCATGGCTCAGTGGTAGAGCATAGCAGGGTGGTATACTCTTGGAATCTAGCATGCACAAGGATCCTGGGAAGAGATCCCCAGAGAAGATACACAGCCAAGAGCACACAAGAGGATGCCCAGCGTGGCTCATCATGGGGGAATGCACTCAAAGCCCCAAGGAGACAAGGCCTCAGAGCGGCTACCACGAAGAAACTGGGAAGTAGCAAGTGCTGGCAGGGCTGTGGGAAACCGGAGCCCTGGCTCACTGCTGGAGGGAGTGCAGCTCTGTTGGCTGCTGTGGTGGGGTCTGGCAGTTCCCCAGAACGTTAAAAATAGCACTAGCAGCCAGCACAGTAACTCCACTTCTGGGTGTATGTGCAAGGAAATCAAAAGCCTTAAATAGGGATGGGTACACCAGAGGCCACCATTGCGTTTCCCACAGCCGCTCACAGGAAGCCACCTGAGTGTCCGTGAATGGATGGACAGATAAATCAGCTGTAGCGTGTATCTGTACGATGGAACATTCCGGAAGCTCTAACATGAACACATGAGCAGTTCTCAACCTGTGTGTGGGTCACGACCCCTTTGGCAAACTTCTAGCTCCAAAAATATTTACATTATGATTCATAACAGTAGCAAAATTACAGTTAGGAAGTAGCGGCGAAAATACTTTTATGATTCGGGGGCTCACCACAGCATAAAGGGCCACAGTATTAGGGTGATTGAGAAGCACTGTCACAGGCAGACCTGGAGTTTAGAAAGCTGAAAAGAGCTGCAGGAGCTGGCATGGTGGCTCTTGCCTGTAATCCCAGCACATGGGAGGCAGGGAGATCAGGAGTTCAAGCTCATTCATCCTCAGACACACAGTGAGGTCAAGAGGTCAAGGCCCCCTTAGACTGCACAAGGACCTGCTTTAGAACAACAACAACAACAAAATGAGGCCAACAAGAGGGCTCAGTGAATAAAAGTCACCCACCACAAAGCTTGGCAATCCCCCTACAAGTGTATACAAGTAGATAAATCAGACTGAGGCTGGAGAGATGACTCAGCGGTCAAGAGCATGACTGATCTTCCAAACGATCAAGGTTCAATCCCCGGCACCCACGTTGCAGCTGATGACCATCTGTAACTCCAGGCCCTACTCCGGCCTTACATGCATGTGGTGTGCAGACGTACACACAGGCAAAACACTCATACACACATAGAATGTAAAAATAAAATGAATAAAAATGTAATCATTCCCCACCCCCAAAGAAAAGCAAAACAAAACCCACAATAGGATCAGCTAGCCCACGTCTGATGGCCTCTTCTTCCACTGCCTCCCTGCTACAAGTGGGCCTTACCAGGGCAGGGTTGTCATCCACTTCCTGTCTGAGATCCCTGAATCCCACCCTGTGGTAGTAGAAAGAGGCTCAATGAATGTAGAGTGAAAAAATGAATTTGCAATGCACGTTAAATAAACAAGTTCATTCTTTTGTTCAAAGAGCATCCATTAAATGTCTTTCATAAATAGAGAGGGGTAAAGATGCCCTCGAGGTTCATAGCTGTGGCAGGGAGGGGCATGTGGCCAGTGGTTCTCACCCACGGACAGCCCTTCCCAGCTCAACCCATCTGCTTAAAACCTCTTGAAAAAGCAACTGAGCCATACAACAATGTATGCAAAGCTACTGACCCCAAATAGCAGCACCCACTGACAAGATCTGCTATGGAAGTCAGGCACATGAGTTGAGTGACACAGATGGAACCCACAGTGTTGTGGCTTTGCCTCAGTCTCAGGACAGAGTGGGCATATGACAAAGCCACTGTCAACATGCTGAGTGAGGCCGGGTGGTGGTGGCGCACGCCTTTAATCCCAGCACTTGGGAGGCAGGGGCAGGCGGATTTCTGAGTTCGAGGCCAGCCTGGTCTACAGAGTGAGTTCCAGGACAGCCAAGGCTTCACAGAGAAACCCTGTCTCCAAAAAACCAAAAAAACCAACCAAACAAACAAAAAAAACAAAAACATGCTGCGTGAGGCTTCACCCCGGCAGCTGCATCTCTGACGCTGTAACTGCAGAGACCTGGGGCTCACTTATTCCCTCTACCAAGGCTAACTGATATATCTGGGGCCCACTCATTACTGATGCTCTCTGTGTTAGTGACTGAGTCCCAGGTCTCACTTGTTACTATATCTCTCCCAACCAAAGCTGACAGATACACCACTGAGCCCACATTGTCCAAGAATGTCCTGGACATCAGGCCTAGTATGAGCCCTGTCCTCACAGTGTGATAGTTACAAAGAAACAAAACTGAGCCATGCTTTCCAGTAAAAGAACAGTGATATACAGGGGGTGAGGACACTGGGTCCTAACCACATTGTGAGGCCAGAACTTGAACTCAGACCCCATGACTCTGAAGCTCTGAGTCCCCAACAGGCCTGCCAACTGCAAGCAGTCTGGGAGAAGAGCAGTAACAGGGTGTCCTTCCAGAAAGCTGAGATCCCTCCTCCACTTGGAATGCAACTGGAGGTTTGCGTTGTCATCGGGAACTGCAGGGGAGCCAGCCTTCTAGCAGGATCCTGAATTCAAAGGCTCCAGTAAACAAAAAAGAATGGCTACTGTTCATTTCCCAGAATGATGTTAGTGACCCTTACGTCCCCTACAAAGAGGGCAAGGAACTAGTCACAACTGCTGGAAGTCCACCTGCTGCTTCCCATCACCAGCACCCCAAGTATCCCCCACTCCTCGCTTCCTCCTCCCAGGCTTTCCCACTCATAGAAGCCTGCCTGCTGCCCTGTGGATGGCCTGCCAGCGCCAACAACAAAGGCCTTTGTGAGCTGCCATTCATACCACAGTCATACCTCTGACTGTTAGGAAAGCAGAGTAGCAGGTTTGGTGTAGAGTAATCAAATAGACGGGTGTGGTGCACCTTCCAGCACTCTGGAGGCTGAGGCAGGAGAACTGCTGGTTCAAGGAGGCCAGCCTGGGCTTTGTAAATAGTATTTGCCCAACCTCTTCCCCTCCCAAAAAAGACAGACAGACAGACAGACAGACAGACCTACCCCTCAGGGGGAGAACACACACAAATGAAACTAGTGTTGAGCACACAGAGTGGAAACATTCACCGGGTCCCAGCTGTACTCACTATGTAGAGTCTGGGTCACGAGAGGCACAAGCTGGGGGGCACACTATCTCTTTACGATCACTCTTGCTTGGCTTCTCCTGAAGCTCCAGTAGCCACGGCGCCACACTGTACACACTAAAGTGTGCAGGCTTGGCTTCCATAAGGCAGTGGGAGTCACAGAACAAGTTCTTCTAGTAAACAGAGAAGGAGCTTGCTTTCCAACTTGAATGGAGTGCTCCAGTAGTCAAGGATGTCCCCAAACTCCCGGTCCTATTCCCTTCATCTTCAAGTGCTGGCTTGTACCATCATATTCAGTTTTGTTTTTTTTTTTTTTTTTTTTTTTGGAGGATGGGTGGGTGGGTGTTTTTCAAGACAGTGTCTCTCTGTGTAGCCCTGGCTGTCCTGGAAGTCATTCTGTAGATCGGGGTGGTCTCGAACTCACAGATATCTGCCTGCCTTTGCTTCCCAAGCCATGGGATTAAACGCATGAACCACCACTGCTCGGCTAATTTTTGTTTTAAATCACAATAGTTGTATTTATTAGAATGCCACTGGACATTATTATGTTGTGCAGTTTATATATTGCATACGTAATGCACAGCAAACTTAAAATATACATACAGATATACAAACATACACACACACACACACACACACACACTCCCTTGTATACAGTTGTACATGTTGAGTGTACACAGTGCAGGCTGTGTTTGGACATGAAAGCAACTGCCTATAAAAAGGAATCTCTTTTCCTAATTGATACAAAGAAGAGTCGGTCAGAGATTGCCTAGAATCCCTCAGAGAAAGGCCAAGTGTGTGGCTCAGTGGTAGAGCCCCTGTCCAGAATCCCCTAGTGAGGAGCTGGGGGCGTGGCTCAGTGACAGAACACTGGCTTAACGTGGATAATGCCCTGGGTTTCATCCCCAGCTTTGCCAGTAAACAAAAAAGCCACAACCTGGAAACTATCACCTGTCTTAGCACCAAGCTCAGGCATGGGATGGGGTATTGCTCTGACAATCGGGGAATGCATTTCCGCCACGGGAAGCAACATGGATGGACCTGATATAAACTGGCATCAAGAAAGCCAGACCAGAGTTGACACACCTTACGGAGCCCATTTGTAACAATCTCTAGAAGTGAGGAAAAATCAAAGGTGTGCAAGTCTCAAGGGAGAAGATGAAAGATGGACCACCAGGAGCCCTTAGGAGGTCTTCTAGAATGATGCAGATGCTCACTTATATACCACTGACAATATTCACCAAGCTATTCTTTAAAATGCTGTATATCTTATTGCTCAAATATTGAACCACGTATGGCTGGCTTTGAAGAACACCTTGTGGAGTCAAGTGTGGTGCCGTAAGTAGGCCTGTAATCTAAACCATCTACTTAGGAGGCTGAGGCAGAAGGATCACAAAGTCAAAGCCAACTTGATCTACATAACAAGTTTGAAGCCACCTGAGCTACCTAGCAAGACATCGGCTTACAAGGAGAAACCTATGTCCACACAAAAATGTGTACACGTGTCTGCAGCACCTTGTTCATGGGAATCAGAAGTGGAAACAGATCATGAGCCAATCAGCACCAATGATGGTCCATATAAAGGCACCATGCAGCCGTAAGAGGCAGAGGGGCCAGGACACAAGGTGTCACAGGTACCAGGAACAGGAAGTAGAACAGAGGTCAGATGCAAAGGCCAGCAGATCACGGCACTGGGCTGAAGTGTTCTGGATGCAGACACAGAAAGCAGGTTAAGGGTAGCTAGGAACCCTACTGATTGCAGGGTTGGGAGCTCACAGCCATGGGGGTCTTTTGGGAGCAATAATGCTCTCAAAGCAACTGTGGTTGAAGTTATACTCCTCTGCCAATGCCTGAAGGCAACTTTTATTTATTTTATTACTTTATATTGATGAAGAGGATAACACGTGCCACGCATGGAGGTCAGAGGATACTGTGTGAGTCAGCTCTCTCTTCCAGTATATGGGTTCCAGGGATTAAGCACAGATCACCAGGCTCTGTGACAAGTGTCTCCTCCCCACTCCTTAATGAGCTCTGACCTCCACATGGGGACCCATGCCTCTACACTTACACACTAAATAAATGTAATTGTAACCATGTTTTAAGGTGTGAAGACACACTGGTAGGATGGTTCTAGTGGGACGTACACACTGGTGGGTTGTTGGGGGTGGGAATGCCCCATTTCACTTCCCAGCACTGATGGCCAGTGCTCACAACTGCCTGTAATTACAGCCCTATGGGACAGAACATGACCTTTGGCCACCCCAACACCATAGTCATGTGCACAGTCCCACCACAGACACATATGTATACATATACATTAAACATTTTTTAAAATCTGTAAAAATGTGGATGAAGAGCTGAGCATGGTGGTCCCCACCTTTAATCCCAGCACTTGGAGGCAGAGGCAGGGGGATCTCTGTGAGTTTGAGGACAACTTGGTTTATAGAGCGAGTCCAGGAAAGCCAGGGCTACATAGAGAAACCATGTCAACAACAAACAGACAAAAAGGGTAAAAGAGGCAGAAGAATGCATATTTTGAATGACTTTGTATATGTAAAGAGCTTTGGGAAGGAAAGGCATGCTACTCCACACATTAATTAACTTCATGGGGACCTGGGATCTGAGACATTATCAGGGACAAGGAAAGAAATTCAAGCATTTTCTGACTTTTGGTAAACACTAAAAAGCTGGATCAGCTTGGGTGGGAGTGCTTAACACTATTCAAATTTTGTGGTCATGTGTGCATACTAGCTAAAGCAAAGAAGATAGTTATCAATGCTTGTACTGAAGAAGGAGCCAGAGGTGCTGTTATAGAAAGCACTGGCTCTACCGTTGAGCCATGCCCCCAATTCCTCACAGGGGTATTCTAGGCATGGGTACCTCCTCGGCTCATGACCTGGGCTCTGTGCTATTTTTCATCAATAAGACTTCTAATGTTCCTCAATATCCAAACCTCCAATGTCAAACAAACTCATCTGAACATGTAATTAATATCATCTAATTGATGCTCCACAGAAGGCTGCCCGCATGCAGGAAACAGGGTACTGTTTGCATGTACTGGAAAAGCACCAGTACCCGTGTCAAGGAAAACGTGGCTGCCTCACCTGATGACATGTATTAGTCTGGTTCTCGTTACCATAATGAAATACCCGAGACAGGTCACTTTAGAGAAAAATGGTAGATTGATTTAGCTCAGAGCAGTATTGAAGCTCTAAGGCTAAAGAACAGAACATGGTTCTGGAGAGGGTTGTGCACACTAGGCAAACACTCTAGCAATTGAGCTACATCCCTGCCCCCTCCCCTCCCCTCCCCACCACCCCCGAGTCAAAGTTTCATGTGACTCTAGCTGGTCTTGAACTCTGAGCTTCCAGCCGTCTCTCAAATGCTGAGATTATAGACGTGCTACCAAGCCAAGTTCCTGTCTCCTTGTGCAACCACAGCACAAGCTGCAGGAGAGGCTCATGTCCCAGCCCTGATCTCTGCTAATCACCTCTAAACAACTGGATTTAGCCTCCATCCTCCTAATTCTATTATCTTAAGACTCAGGGATGAAACTCTGAGATGAGTTCCTGGGGGGGGTGGGGGTGGGGTCAGATCTTGGCTTGGCCCAGTCCTGGGTCATACTGTCAACTTTAATTAAAGCACAAAAAGGAGTCTGAGGGGGAAGGACCAGTCTAAAGAGAAAACTCAGGAGAGGGAAGCAACATGGGCAGAAAGAAAAAAGTTGCACAAGGTCTCTTATAAGCAGAACCTTGATTTAAGTATTTCTTTGTGAAATGAAGCGGAGAGTTTAGGGCATGGGGAGGAAGCACTGAATCAGGATGGACAAAGGAAGACATAGGGCACTTATTCAACATCATTGTGGGACCCACTGTTTTGTGCAGTTAATTTAAAAAGTCATTGTGAGGCTAGATGGCTCAGCAGTTAAGAGCACTGGCTGCTCTTCCAGAAAACCTGTATTTGATACCCAGCACCCATATGGTGGCTCAACCAGCAGTAACTCTGGTTTTAGGGCATCTGATGTCCTACTCTGACCTCCGTGGGCACCAGGCATCCACAGAGTGCACACATAGGCACAGGTAAAACACTTGCACATAAAATAAAAATAAATAAATCTTTTTAAGAAATCCATTAAAAAAAAAATAAGGTCTATAACAGTGTTCAAAAAGAAATCAAAGAATTAGGGCTAGCAAGATTACAGTAGATAAATTAATTAATTAATTAATTAATTGGTGGATTACAGCACTTGCCACAGAAGCCTGATCCCCTGAATTTTTTTTTCTTTTTTTTCCAAGACAGGGTTTCTCTGTAGAGCCCTGGCTGTCCTGGAACTCACTCTGTGGACCAGACTGGCCTCGAACTCAGAAGTCCACCTGTCTCTGCCTCCCAAGTGCTGGGATTAAAGGCATGCGCCACTACCCGGCTGATCCCCTGAATTTGATTCCTGGACTGGAGGGTGGAAGGTAACAATGGGCTACATAAAGTTACACACACAGGCACACATGTAAACACAAACAAGCGCTCTCACACATGCAAACACTTACACAACCAAAATAGTCTTTGCTCTGTGATGCTGGGAATTGAACTTGGGGCCGTATGCATGCGAGGCAGTCGTGCTAAGTACTGAGCCATATCCCCAGGCCCTAGACCACATACCTTTGGTATGATACAATGAACAGGCACTTAGCCTATGTATCTGCCTCTCCAAACCAATATCATCACATCTACATCAGGGAGAAAAACATCAGATATTCTCACCAGACCCATTCTACAAATTTCCCATGTGGTATTCCTTAAAGTCACCAGTCATCAGATACAGGGCTGGCTGAGTCAAAGACAGGACAAGAAAGAAAGATGGTGGACAGGTGACTAAATGTGAGGAGTGTCTGAAAACAGCTACAGTGTACTTACACATAATAAATAAATCTTTTAAAGAAAAAAAAACAAACAAGGGCTGGCGAGATGGCTCAGAGGGTAAGAGCACTGACTGTTCTTCCAAAGGTCCTGAGTTCGGATCCCAGCAACCACATGGTGGCTCACAACCACCAGTAATGAGATCGGATGCCCTCTTCTGGTGTGTCTGAAGACAGCTACAGTGAATTACACCAGAGCGAGCTGGGCTGGAGCAAGCAGAGCCGGAGAGCAGCCACAGCTACAGCATACTCATACATATAAAATAAATAAAATAAGCCAGGCAGTGGTGGTGCACGCCTTTAATCCCAGCACTTGGGAGGCAGAGGCAGGCGGATTTCTGAGTTCGAGGCCAGCCTGGTCTACAGAGTGAATTCCAGGACAGCAAGGGCTACACAGAGAAACCTTGTCTCAAAAAACCAAAATAAATAAATAAACAAATAGACAAATCTTTAAAAACAAACAAACAAACAAACAAACAAACCAAAACACACAAATGGAAGATATGGTGGCTCAGGCCTGAGCCTCGAATGGTTGACAAGTTCAAGATCAGCCTGGGACGTATAAGAAGAACCTTTTTCTGAAGACTAGGGGCATGACTCAGTGGTAGGGCCCATGTCTAGAATGTCCCAGAGAAGCTCTGGTAGAGCCCCTGCCTAGAGTCCCCCAGTGAGGGGCTGGGGGTGTGGCTCAGTGGTAGAGCCCCTGCCTAGAATCCCCCAGTGAGGGGCTGGGGGCGTGGCTCGGTGTAGAGCCCCTGCCTAGAATCCCCCAGTGAAGGGCTGGGGGCGTGGCTCGGTGTAGAGCCCCTGCCTAGAATCCCCCAGTGAAGGGCTGGGGGCATGGCTCAGTGGCATAGTGCTTGACCAGAACATTCAGGGACCTGGATAGCTCAGTGGTTAAGAGCACTGACTGCTCTTCCAAAGATCTTGAGTTCAAATCCCAGCAACCACATGAGCTCACAACCACCCATAACGAGATCTGACGCCCTCTTCTGGAGTATCTGAAGACAGCTACAGTGTACTTACATATAAATAAATCTTAAAAAAAAAAAAAAAAAAAAAGGAAAAATGCAAAAGCAACAGCCCCCTCAGTCTACAGAACCAAATGAGAAAGAACTCTGTTGCCAACAGGCTATGACTGCCTGCTTCTTTGAGTCGTTCTTTGAAGGCTCAGGTGGCCCCTGCACCACAGCTCTAGGCCAGAGGCTGCAGTCCTCCTGCAGCAGCACAACTATGCTGCCCCATCCTCTGCCATCTCGTCGTTCTCGTGCACAACACACAGGGAGAACCCAGGCTGACTCACGTCTGTCCGCCAGCATCCTTTCTTGACTCCTAACCTCATTCAGTGTAAACCTCAGGTTCTTACACAGCAACCAGTTCTAAATGGTCCCTTCTCTCCCATCCCCCACCACATACAGGACGTGGGCACATGACTGGTCCTACTTCCTGCAGTGCTTCAGTCCTTCCTCCCTTTTCCCAGCAGTCACCAGGTCAGTATCTCAAACCAGCGGCATCTAGCCTTTTTCTTGCTTGACATAGATTCCTTGTAATGGCTATTCCTGGTTGTCAGTTTGACTCTATCTGGAATGAACCACAATCCAGAATTGGAGGACTCACCTGTGATACAGATCTTGAGGCTGAAGACACAGTGGCTATGAGAAGCTTAGGCCAAGGCAAGGTAGTAAATCCCAGGAGATCGAGTTCAAGGTTAGCCTGGGACAAAACAAGTTCCAGGTCCAGGCGTGGTGGTACACACCTTTACTCTGAGCCACGCCTTCTGCTGGAGACCTATGTTAGGACGTTGGAAGAAGGAAGATTCCGTTCTCCTTCACCTGCTGATATTTACTTGCCAGCCCATCTGTTCGAACCTACTTCTATGGAAGACCAGATAAAACCACCTGCCTTGTGGGACTGAGCAACTACTAGAGTTTTGGACTTCCAGTTCATGGCTGACCATTGTTGGGGAGTTGGACTACAGACTCTAAGTCATCATAATGAATTCCCTCAATACAGAAAGACATTCCATATGTTCTGTGACTCTAGAGAGCTCCCCCTCTGAATTGGCTTTTCTCCAAAAGGGTGGCTGATATGCCATAAATAGGATTTATATGAGTTCCTGCCCGCCAACTCCGGGCCAGTATTCCTGCTCTGGGCACTTTATGCGAACACTAACTAGATGATGGAGGGATCTGCCCAGTGTGGTCACAGCTGGAGCTGAACATGGGGGGCGCACCTGACCCAAAATGATCAGGACCAGGGCATGGGACATCCACAGGAGACTGTCCGTACTGCATCCTGCCCATCAGACAGGAGGCCCAGGAGACCTAGAGAGGACTTCTCAGGTACTTAAGGAAAGGAGGTGAAAGGTCCCAGGATGTGTCACGCCCAGGGTGGCCACTAAGGCATCAAAGACACACAGTCTGTCTGGGAAGACAAATGCCAGGTTTCCATCCATAGTCACGGATGGTGAGGGTGGGTCAGCAGAACCGGCCAGGGCCACCAGGGGACAGAAGAACAGCTGAAAGACTGAAGCAACAGCTCCGCACAAGGACAGTGTGTGTCCACACGAACCTGCTGGGACAGCAGCTCCTCGGGCGTCCTCTCTTGCTGCTTCCTGAGAATAGCTTAGGAGGATGACATATTGACATATAGCTTCTCCCAGGGCTTCCTACCAGCCAGCACCAGGTTGGGGAACTCCTAGTGTTTAGTAGGTGGAGTAGATCAGAAGTTCAGGGTGTAGCCAGGCGGTGGCAGCGCACGCCTTTAATCCCAGCACTTGGGAGGCAGAGGCAGGCGGATTTCTGAGTTCGAGGCCAGCCTGGTCTACAGAGTGAATTCTAGGACAGGCTACACAGAGAATCCCTGTCTCGGAAAAACCACAAAAAAAAAAAAAAAAAAAAAAAAAAAAAAGTTCAGGGTGGGTCATCATCTACTACAGAGCAAGAGCAAGCTTACCTCAAGAAAACAAAGTCAACTAAGTGTGGAGAGATACCCACTATGGGTTAACACCAGGAAGCAGGGACTCCACACCTACCACTCACCCAATGAGACCTCACGTACCACCTGGAAGGCAGGACCCCAGTGGGTCTAGAGGAGGATATGTTGCCCACAGGCAGCAGGGAGCATGGAAGACTGCCATGCTCATTCATGAAGAAGGTTCAAGAATGTACAACAAGAACCAAGCATGGACCAGGCAGGCAGATACTCCTGACGTTAATTTCACCTTTTCTTTCTTTTCTTTTCTTTTTTTTTTTTTTTTAAGATTTATTTATTTTATGTATGTGAGTACACTGTCACTGTCTTCAGACACACCAGAAGAGGGCATCATACCACACTGTAGGTGGCTGTAAGCTACCATGGGGTTGCCGGGAATTGAACTCAGGACCTTTGGAAGCGCAGTCAGTGCTCTTAACTGTGAGCCATCTCACCAACCCTAATTTCACCTTTTGGAATTGGGGAAAGATGTGAGCCCTAAAATACATTCCAGAACGTTCCCAACAGCACACAATCCATATGCCCTCCAACATGAGAAGATGTGAATAATGAAAAGGTCAGCAAGTTCTCATTCATGGCCAGTGGGAATATAAGCTGGTCAGCCACCAGGAAGCCATCAGGAGGTTAGCTGTTAAGGTAATGGTGAGCTGGCTTCTGAGCCAGATGTCCCATCCGTTCTTACATAAACAGCATAAATGAAAACACATGCTCATGGAAGAACTCACATACTCACAGTGTTGTTCATGAGAACTCAAAGGAGAATCAAACCTCCACCAACCGTGATGGGTAACCTAGACAAGGCACCGTCACTCACTCACAGAGAGGAAGTCTGATTACTGACTACTCTGGAGGCTGAGGAGGATCTCGAAATCAAGCCTTGTCTGTGATACGGTGAATTCGAGGTCAGCCTGACTAACATCAGTAAGATGTTCTCTCAAAATAAGAAAGATTTTTTTTTTTTTAAAAAAAAGTTAAGAGCTTTGGACACAGCTCAGTAGTAGTGTGCTCACCTACTGCGATTTCCCAGTGGGCTAGGGGCATGGCTCAGTGATAGAGGCCCTGAATAGAATCCCCCAGTGAGGGGCTGAGGGCGTGGCTCAGTGGTAGAGCTCCTGCCTAGAGTCCCCCAGTGAGGGGCTGGGGGCGTGGCTCAGTGGTAGAGCTCCTGCCTAGAATCCCCCAGTGAGGGGCTGGGGGCGTGGCTCAGTGGTAGAGCTCCTGCCTAGAATCCCCCAGTGAGGGGCTGGAAGCATAGGTCAGTGGTAGAGCTCCTGCCTAGAATCCCCCAGTGAGGGGGCTGAGGGCGTGGCTCAGTGGTAGAGCTCCTGCCTAGAATCCCCCAGTGAGGGGCTGGGAGCATAGGTCAGTGGTAGAGCTCCTGCCTAGAATCCCCCAGTGAGGGGCTGAGGGCGTGGCTCAGTGGTAGAGCTCCTGCCTAGA
>JADRCD010218874.1:21613-54487 GCA_019843815.1 Montemys delectorum
GGGGCGTGGCTCAGTGGTAGAGCTCCTGCCTAGAATCCCCCAGTGAGGGGCTGGAAGCATAGGTCAGTGGTAGAGCTCCTGCCTAGAATCCCCCAGTGAGGGGGCTGAGGGCGTGGCTCAGTGGTAGAGCTCCTGCCTAGAATCCCCCAGTGAGGGGCTGGGAGCGTGGCTCAGTGGTAGAGCTCCTGCCTAGAATCCCCCAGTGAGGGGCTGGGAGCATAGGTCAGTGGTAGAGCTCCTGCCTAGAATCCCCCAGTGAGGGGCTGAGGGCGTGGCTCAGTGGTAGAGCTCCTGCCTAGAATCCCCCAGTGAGGGGCTGGTGGCTCAGTGGTAGAGCTCCTGCCTAGAATCCCCCAGTGAGGGGCTGGGGGCGTGACTCAGTGGTAGAGCCCCTGCCTAGAATCCCCCAGTGAGGGGCTGGGGGCGTGGCTCAGTGGTAGAGCCCCTGCCTATCATGTAGAAGGCCCTGGTTTTACTCCCTAGTTAAATGGGAAACTCCAAAACATATGTGGATGTGCTCCCATTCAACATGTGGCATGGGTTACTATAGGCAGCAAGTGTGTGTGCACTCTTCAGGGGTCAATGTGGATGTAGAATGGGGAGGTGGGCGGCTAAAGGACATGAATGTCTTCCTGGGGAAATGAAGATTATTCTAAAAATTCTCTCAAGGTGAAAAGGATCCCACTAAAGTGGGGACAGAACACCTGGATGGGTGGGCTGTGGATATGCAAATGCATCTCAATTAAACTCGGTCACGGAGAGTACCCAAGCGGAGTTACTGTGTAACTGCCAGAGTGGATAGTTCTGTTTGAATTTACTTTGCTAAACTTTTTCAGTTACACTTCCTGACTTATTTTGTGTTGTAGAGAACTGGGTATGGTGATCAGAGGACAACTTGCAGGACCAGGTTCTCTCTTCCCACTCTGTGGATCTCTAAGAGTGGAATTCAGGCTGTGAGCCTTGGCAGCCAATGTGCTGAGCCATCTCGAAAGCTCGGAAGTTATTTTTCACCATTAAAAAAAAAAAATAGAGCCAGGCAATGGTGGCACACGCCTTTAATCCCAGCACTTGGAAGGCTGAGACAGGAGGATTACAATGAGTTTGATAAGAGCCTGGATTACAGAGTGAGTACAGATCAGCCTGCACCATATAATACCACATAGCCTCAATATTTAATAACAATAAATTTAAGAAAAAAGCCACAAGAACAAATATGGAGATCAATTTCCCCAAGCCTGCCCTGGGTCACAGTAGGCTCTCGGGGCAGGGAGCTTAGCTCTTCCTCATTCCCCTTTGGAGAACAATCCCCCCATTTCTTCCTTGAAACCATTCCTTTAGTCAGCCAAAAGTCAAAAGTCTGCCAAGCCTACACACACGTTCCCCAGCAGCCTCTGCCTGATTCTCACAGGGATGTAAATAGAAGCTGAGTCCCCATGCGTCCCTGAGCGCCTTAGAGTCACCTCGGGGCTCCAGGCAACCTCACAGGAAACGTAACGTCCTCCTGTGGCCCACCAGGCCCCGCTCGGAACGCCTCTTGGAACACTCAGCATGGCACCCAGCAGCCTCCTGGCTGATGGGCAAGCAGGCCAGCCTTTGAGCTGCCAAAGGACCTTTGCACCGGCTGTTGTTCCTCCACGACCACACAACCTACCTACCTCTTTTCCATCTTCTCTGGGATCATCTCGGGCCCTACTCTCTACCTTTTGCTCCTCTTATCTTGAATGCTCACCATCTAACCTAAACATCTGACTGACCTATCTCATTCATTGCTGTATCCAGATGCCCAGGAAATAGTTTCTGAAGCCTGGGTTGGCTACAGAGCTGTTCGGGACAGCAAGAGCTCTAGAGTGGGGCTTTCCAACCTCAGGACGCTGCAGACGCATAGAAATGATGACCGAAATTTGTTTTTTTCTGTCTGTGTGGTTTTGTCTTTTGAGATAGGGTCTCTCTCTACAGCCCTGGCTAGCCTGGAACTCAGAGATCCACTTGCCTTTGCTCCCCGAGTACTGGGATTAAATACAGGTTCCATGCCGGGCGTGGTGGCGCATACCTTTAATCCAGCCCTTGGGAGGCAGAGGCAGGTGGATCTCTAAATTCAAGGCCAGCCTGGTCTACAGAGTGAGTTCCAGGACAGCCAGGTCTACACAGAGAAACCCTGTCTCAGAAAAAAAAAAAAGACAAACAAACAAACAAACAAACAAAGACATGTTCCACTATGCCTAGCCAACTTTCTTAAAGACAGAATCTCAGCCAGGTGGTAGTGGCACAGACCTTTAATTCCAGCCCTTGGGTGGCAAAGGCAGGGGATCTGAGTTTGAGTCTACAGAGTGAGTTCTAGGACACCCAACACTACACAGAGAAACTCTCTCAAAAAAACAAAACCAGGGCTGGAGAGATGGCTCAGAGGTTAAAAGCACTGGCTGCTCTTCCAGAGGTCCTGAGTTCAATTCCCAGCAACCACATAGTGGCTCACAACCGTTTTAATGGGATCCAATGCCCTCTTCTGGTGTGTCTGAAGACAGCTACAGTGTACTCATATACAGTTAAATAAATAAATAAATAAATAAATAAATAAATGTTTAAAATAAAACAACAACAACAACAAAAAAACCAAAGTCAGACAGACAGACTTACAGGGCTACCCTTGAACTTGCTTTATACAGTAGAGGGTGACTGAGCTCCGGCATGAGCACACCGCTGAGGATCAAACCCAGGGGTTCCAGAGTGCTAGGCAAGTTCTCTACCAACTGAGCCACATTCCAGCCCATAAACAGACTGTTCCCCAAAACTGAAGAGGAAGCTGGCAGAACACCTCAGATCCAAGACAGCTGAAAGAGACAAAGCCTGTGAAAAGCAGTGTGTGTGTCACAGCCTGCAGCCCACACGCACAACATGATCAGGACAGCCGGCATACATGGCAGGCAAGGAGATGGAGTCAGGAGGAGGGAGAATTCAAAGTCACCCTGGGCCACATGAGACCTTGTCTCAAAAACACATCCAAAAACCGGGTGGTGCTGGTACATGCCCTTAGCTTTTTTGTTTTTTTCGTGTTTTTTTTTTTTTTTTTTTTCTGGTTTTAGAGCTTTATTGTAGAAAACAGAGGGGGGGAGGTGGTAGAAAAGTAGATGCCCGAGGTTGCCACATGGAGAGAAGGGAAAGGGAGGAGGAAAGGGGAAGCAAGAGGTGAGAGTAGGAGCTTAAGAGAGCGCACGCCTTTAATCCCAACACGTAGGGGGCCAGCCTGGTCTACAGAGTGAGCTCCAGGACAGCCAGGGCCGCACAGAGAAACCCCGTCTCGAACTCCACCCCCACCCCTCAAAAAATTCACATCCAAAATCAAGGATAGCTAGAAAGGTTTTGGTTTTCTGTCAATGAGCCACAGATTACAACTAGCTTGGGAATCGCCTGTTGGAGATATTTTTTTTTTTTCTACTTTTCTAGAAATACACAATCATTTCAGCATGCATAGGTCAGCTAGCCCAGCTGTGGGACCCCATGCCCGGGGTTATCCCTGCCCTACAACTGCTTGCTTTCTGTGCAACCTGGGGAGAATGGCCTTCCTCTCTTTGCGCTCAGTGTCTACGTCCATAATACAAATACCTTCCGAGGAAGATTCTAGACTTAAGTAGTCCCCAGGGACTGGGGGTAAGGTTTAATGATTAAGGTACTTGCCATGCATGCCTGATGAACTGCGGTCTATCTCAGTACCCATCTGGTGGAAGAGGAGATCATGCATGCATGTACACTATATATACATATATGTACACACACACACACACACACACACACATACACAAGTCGCTGGGCATGGTAGTGTATACATTTTTTTTCTTTTTTTTTTTGGTTTTTCCAAGACAGGGTTTCTCTGTGTAGCCCTGGCTGTGCTGGAACTCACTCTGTAGACCAGGCTGGCCTCAAACTCAGAAATCCACCTGCCTCTGCCTCCCAAGTGCTGGGATTAAAGGCGTGCGCCACCACCACCTGGCTGGTAGTGTATTACGTTTAATCCAAGCCCTGCAAGCAGATTTCTGTGAGTTCAAAGCCAGCCTGGTTTGTAGAATGAGTTCCAGGTCAGCCATGGAGACGTAGAGAGACCGTGTCTCAAAACCAAAGCAAAACATGTAAAATGTAAACAAACAAACAAACAAACAAAAACTCTTAAATAAATACAGCAGAGAGCGGTTGAGTAAGACACCGGAGGTTGCTCTCTGACCTTTACACACAGGAGGCCAGTGCCAGAATGGCCAATCCTAATGCCAGCCTGGCAGCAGCTCCGACCACACTCCCTGCCTCAGGGCCTTTGCTAGTAGCAGTCTCTGTACACAACTCCCTTCCTGCTTAAATATCCAGGGCATGCTTCCTCATTTCCTTGAACATGTTTGCTTACACATGATCTTCCCAGTTTCCACTTCCATGAGAAACAGAAACAATACCCACAAAAAAGTTAAACGTCAATATTCCCATCAGCATTATTCCTGAAAACCCAACACAGAAGCAGCCTACACTCCTCCACTAAGAACCAGCATACACACACTATCCATCCCATGGAATACCATTCAGCCAGGAAATGATCTGTGGCTGGCTAGCACACCTGGACCTCAACTATACGACACCGTATCAAAGACTGCCAGTGGGGCTGGCGAGATGGCTCAGCGGGTAAGAGCACCGACTGCTCTTCCAGAGGTCCCAGCAACCACATGGTGGCTCACAACCATCTGTAATGGAATCTGACGCCCTCTTCTGGGATGTCTTAAGACTGCAACAGTGCCGGGTCGGGTCCGTGGCGGCGGCGGCAGCGCACGCCTATAATCCCAGCACTTGGGAGGCAGAGGCAGGTGGATTTCTGAGTTCGAGGCCAGCCTGGTCTACAGAGTGAGTTCCAGCACAGCCAGGGATACACAGAGAATCCCTGTCTTGTAAACCCCCCCCCCCAAAAAAAAAGACTGCAACAGTGTACTCACATAAATAAAATAAATAATAAATCTTTGGGCTGGAGTGAGCGGGGCCAACCTGAGTGAGCAGAGGTCCTAAATTCAATTCCCAACAACCACATGAAGGCTCACAACCATCTGTACAGCTACAGTGTACTCATATACATAAAATAAATAAATAAATCTTTAAAAAAAAAAAAAAAGACTGCCAGTTACATTGTGTTATTTATCTGAAGTATACGGAGGAGGGGAGAGAAAGGCAGGGCTGACACATGCAGGGCTGACAGCCAGGGAAGGGGCGAGAGACAGAGGAAGTAAGCATTGGGTGGGTCTAGAGTTTTCCTCTGGGGTGACGAGAGGGTTCCTGCACTGGTGAGCAGGATGATTGTGCAAGAGTACGGAGAGGGAAGCCACATAATTGTATGCTTTATACATGTTTTATGGTAGGTGAATTAAGACTCAATAGAGCTTTCGGCAAGGGGACTGGTTTTCTGAGACAGGTGGCACAGGCTGGCCTTGAACTTGTGTTCTTCCTGCCTCTGCCTACAGAGCACTGGTGGGATTGTAGGCATGAAATAAAGTTATTTTAAAATTTTAAAGCCAGAAGTGGTAGATGAGGCTGGTCTTCTTGGGCAAACCTGGGCTAAGAATGAGATCCTACTTCAAACAACAACAACAACAACAACAACAACAACAACAACAACTAAATAAACCAAATTCCATTTCAGGTGAGAGATCTGGGGAGGCGGCTTACTTGGGAGAATGCGTGCCGGGCATGCACAAAGCCCGGGCCCATTCCCTGTATGGACTAAACCAGGTGGATAATCATAACGCTACATAAGTTCAAGGCCAGCCTGGGCTAAATGAGACATAGTTGCAAAAACAAATCAAATGAAAGTTTACAGGCCACGGCTGTTAAGAGACCCTGGTCAGCAGAGATTCCATGTGGACCCTGGATTAAGCACCAACCATACCCAAATGCCCGTTTTAGCAGAGAGATTCTTTATTAAGCAAGGAAGAGAAGAAGTTAAAGTGGCTGCTTTCTGACTCAGGCAGAAAAAAAACCAAAAAACCAAAAAAAACAAAAAAACCAGCAGCCATTGACCTTGCAGGTGTAACGGACAGAGGAGAACAGGCTAGGATACGGTGGTATATTTTGATTGCAGCTTGTTAATTAAGTGAACCAATGGGGCCTTCTGACTGCTGGACTCCAGTACTTTGGTAGCTGGACCTTGGTGGTCAGTCTCAGGAGGAGGAAGTGGGCAAATAAGGAAACAGACCTTGATGGCTAGCTTTAAGAATGTAATCTAATGGTTTTTAGTAAGGCAGAGGGAATCAGGGAGAAGGGTGAGGGCTTCCCAGAGCCATGCTCACCACAGTCAAGCTGGTCAGAATCCCTTCAGTGGTTACCCCAACTCTTCATGCCAACCCAAGGCTCTAGGCTGTAAACTCCCTCAGTTCACATCCTCTCCCACAGGGCCCAGCCTGCCCCATCACTGAAGGCACAGGGGACCATGACCTCCAGGCCTAGCTGCACTTCTGGGGCAGTCTTCCCTCTGAAACACCTAGCCAACAGAAGCGAGAGGAGCCAAACCAGAGGCCTGCCAGCCCCAACCTCACCCCAAAGTCTAAAAGAGGCCCAACCAGAAGCCATAGGAGGCAGTGGGGGAGGGGTTGGCTTTGCAGAATTCAGTAAACACATCAAAAAAGAAAGCTTACACTTTAATAAAAAATAAAGTCTTGGGCTGGGGAGGTGGCTCAGAAACAAAAGTGCTTGGGAACAAACCTGGTGATCCTTCACTTGGTCTACAGAGTGAGTTCCAGGACAGCCAAGGCTAATCAGAGAAACCCTGTCTTGAAACCCTCCCTCCCTAAAAAAGTGAAATTAAAGTTAATAGTGTATTACGTTTAACCAATAAATTAAAATATTTAAAAAAAGGCACATACTTGTGTATAACCCCAGCTCCCAGCAAGCACACCTGGGGTACACATCACCGCAGGCAGCAGAAACCATGCCTCAGTTTGGCATTTTTCCTCAGATGGGAGGAAAAATGAATTCCTGTATATTGTCCTCTAACTGCACACTTGCTTGAGTACGAACACACATGCAAAATAAATAAAAAAGCTATAAAAATTTTAATTAAACTTAAAAAGGTTAAAGTTCAATTCTTCTGGACTCCAGAGTCCAACCTGGTGAGTCAAATCTAGTCTGGATGATTTAATGAGAAATCCTTTTCTATTTAGTTTTTTTTTTTTTTGGTTTTTCGAGCAAGGTTTCTCTGTGTAGCCCTGGCTGTCCTGGAACTCACTCTGTAGACCAGGCTGGTTTCGAACTCAGAAATCCACCTGCCTCTGCCTCCCAAGTGCTGGGATTAAAGGAGTGCGCCACCACCGCCCGGCAAGAAATCTTAAAAAGATTTTTTTCAAAATTACGGTAATGGTGGTTATGATACATAGTTCAGTGATAAAGCTCCTGCCTGAAACCCCCAGTGAGGGACTGGGGGTGTGGCTCAGTGATAGTTCAATTGTGTAGTATGCAGAAGGTTCTCGAGTTCAACCAAAGAGTGGGGAGGGGAACAGAGGGAAACCCGGTACTGCTCCCAAGCAACTGTTGCACAGCTGGAAGGGCTCTCTGAAGGCTGCGGGGACTCCCACTTCCAGCCCTACCTCTCCCTCCACACAACACCCCACACTGACTGCTCTTCCACAGGTCCTGCAGAGCTCCTGAGTTCAATTCTCAGAAACCATCTGTAATGGGATCTGATGCCCTCTTCTGCAGACAGTGACAGTGTACTCACATACATAAAATAACCAAATCTTTAAAGAAAGAAAGAGAGAGAGAAAGGAAGGAAGGAAGGAAGGAAGGAAGGAAAGAAAAAGAAGGAAAGAGAAAAAGAAAGATAGAAAGGAAGGAAGAAAGAAAGAAAGAAAGAAAGAAAGAAAGAAAGGAAGGAAGGAAGGAAGGAAGGAAGAAAGAAAGAAAGAAAGAAAGAAAGAAAGAAAGAAAGAAAGAGAGATCTTCCAGAGCAGTCACAGAGGTACATACCTATTTGGGAGGCAAAGGATCTCTGAAAAACAAACAAACAAACAAACCAAAGAAAGAAAGAGAAAGAAGGGGGAGGGGGCGTTGCGTGGGTACTATGTAACAGCTCCTTAAGCAAGAAAGCTAACAACTCAAAGTAGTTTCTGGAAGTCTCTGAAATCGACCAGAGTTGCTAGGCTCCACCCACCCTGCCTCAGTAAGAAATAAAAACTCAGAGTACCCTTCAGAAAGAAGGAAGCTAAATACCAAGGGAAACTCTCCTAGGGAGAAAAGCTGACAAGAAGAATTTGAGACCAGACCAGCTTGGAAGAGGTTCAGACCAACTAAGGTATTGGGAAAGGTCGCTGTCCAATCTGATGAGCTGCCCGCAGGCTGGGCAGGGTACTCCAGGTTCCCAGCTTTGTGGATGCAGATGTCTCACTGGCTCACCAAACTGGACCTTGGTGGTATCCACACTTTGGACTGTCATGGGATCTATATCTGGGGTGAGTAGACATGTGTGTTCTCCCCAGGAAAAATGTTGTCGCATAACAATGGGCATCAAAAACAAACAGACAAACAAGCTGGAGAGATGTCTCAGTAGATAAGAGCACATGCTGATATTTCAGGGGGCCAGAGCTTGATCCCCACACCTACATCTGGCAGCTCACAACATCTGGAACTCCTGCTCCACAGTAATCCTCCAGCCTCCTAGGGACCTGCACTCATACACATACCCACACTCAGACATGATTAAAAAACAAAAGAAGCTGGGTGTAGTGGCTCACACCCTTTATCCTAGCACTCTGGAACCAGAGGCATACAAATCTCTGAGAATCTGAGGCCTGCCAGGGCTACACAGGGAGTTCTAGGACAGCAAGAGCTTCATATTAACACCCTATCTCAAAAGTAAACAAATAAATATGAGAGAGAGAGAGAAAGAGAGAGAGAAAGAGAAAGAGAGAGAGAGAAACCCAGTTGCTTCCTTCAATTCACAAATAAATATTTAGTGGATACTCACTATGTCCCAGACCTTGGGAGACCCCATCAGAGCTTAAATTGCTGGTAAAGGAAAAATTAGCAGAATTATAAAATAGCAAACAGATTAACCCAATTCATCAACTAAGTGAAGGGCTAAGAACTGGCTAAGCTAAGAGAGTGGAGGGGGCATCCAACTTTAAACTGTTTATTACTATTGTTTTTCTCTTCCTTCCTCCCTTTCTCTCCCCACCCCTCCCTTTTTGTAAGAAAAATCTCAATATGGAGCCCCATCTGGCTAGAATTCTGTAGACCAGGCTGGCCTTGAACTCACAGACATCCTGTTTCTCCTTCCCCAATGCACAGATTAATGCCTTCACTGTCAGGTCTAGCCTGTTATTAATTACTGTACGTGTGCATGCAGGATGTGTGTGTGGGTCCCACGCAGCAGTACACATGTGGAGGTCAGAGAACAACTCATCACCAGGCTGAGTAACGAATGCTTTTACCTACTGAACGCCTCCCCCCTGGGGGTGGGGGTGTGGGTGTGGGTGTGGAGTGGCAAGTCAACTTTAAACATGGTGTTCATAGGAGGCAGACCTCTCTCAGCAATGGTAACCTTGAAGCAGAGACCAGGGAAACATGTGGAAGAAAGTATCCCAGGCTGAGGGAACAGCCAGTGCAAAGGACCTGGGGCAGAAATGCTCTGGAGGGTTCTAGGAACAACCAGGCTACTGTGAAAGAGGTTAGAGGGCACTGGAAATGAAGTCAGCCCAGCAGAGTTGGGGGCGGAGAGTGGGCAAAGCCTATCCCGGGAACAGTGGGCTGAGTTCTTTCTGTGTTCTGACCTCCGGGCTTATCCCAGGGCCCCCTGCAAGCTTCTAAGACTGGAGTCCAGATCACAGGCACTGAGACGGCCTTATCAACAGGCCATGACTGGCTTCCATTGTTGTATTTTGTCCCCATACTTCTGCCTCCATTCTCTGTTCATCAAACTGCAGGCTCTAACTGCTGAACCGAAGCGCTGGTGGCCTTCAATCATCAGCTAAACAAATGAACAGAATGGAAAAAAATTGTGTGTGTGTGTGTGTGTGTGTGTGTGTGTACAAGCATGGGTTACCATATAAAATACACCATTTCATCATTTGTTGTTTTGACACAGGGCCTTATGATGGATGTAACCCAGACTGGCCTAAAAGTCAATATGGAGCCGGGCAGTGGTGGCACACGCCTTTAATCCTAGCACTCAGGAGGCAGAGGCAAGTGGATCAGTTTGAGCCAGCCTGGTCTACGGTGTGAGTTCCAGGACAGTCAGGGCTACACAGAGAAATGTTGTCTAGAGAAAACAAAACCACCACTACCAACCCCCCCCCCCCCAAACAAAAAAAAAACCCTTACTATGTGGCCAAACATGACCTTGAATTCCTGATCCTCCCTCCTCCCTCTACCTCCCAAATGCCAGGATTACAGGTATATGTACCATTATGCACTGCTGGGAATCAAACCCAGAACTCCATACATGCGAGGCAAGCACTCTCTACTTGCTGCACCACGTCTCTGTCCTCTACTCCATAATCCAGGCTAGTGTGTCCAGCCCCAGTGGCCATGAAAAGGACCTCAGGCTGGACACTTGAACCACTTTTTAAAAAGCACAGGGTCTCACTGTAGAGCCCAGCTGATGATCTATCAGCCCCCATAGTGCCGAAGCCACCGCACCCAGCTTTTAACTGATCTTTTTAAGGCCACCCCTGAACTGGGTACCTTCCCAGCTTACAGAAGAAGGAAGTGAGGCCCACAAGAACGCCCCTTTGCCACTCGACCCAGGTAACAGGGATAGTGCTCACCAAGAAACTGTCAGTTCGCAATTCGCACAGCTGTTGAATAAATGAACACTTCTTCCCCATGCTTCTTACAGAAGAGGTTCCAAGGACCAGACTAGGTGAACTGGGGACTCCAAGCCACACAGGATATGCATGGTGGAAGTGGTTTCAGTCACACACTCACCCCACCCACTTGGCTGATTCTGGAGCTAGCCCGACTTTGAAGCCTTTGGGCCTTTTTTCCTAATGCTCTCAAGTCTCTCCTGTATATTCAACACACTTTCTTTCATCTAAGTTCCCTGTTCAATCAACATTCCTGGGTTGGCAATGTGGGCAAAGGTGCTTGCCACAAAGCCCCATGACCCAAGTTTGATCTCTTGACACTTACACTTGGCACACCTGCCTACACAAAAATAATTAGATATTTTTATAGTCAACACTCATATGTTGGTCAATTATTCTGAGGCACGGGCCTATATGCCTGGGTCCAATCTAGAAGTTAAGGGGACAGCCTAGAATATAACATAGATATCTGTTCATTTATAATTTACATTTATTTATCATGTTGACTTTCAAGACAACCAGGTAGCCCTCCCTGGCTGTCCTGGAACTCACTATGTAGAACAGGCTGTCCTTGAACTCACAGAGATCTGCCTACCTCTGCCTCCCAAGTACTGGAATTAAAGGTGTGCATCACCAGGCCTAGCCTATCTGGGATTTTTTTTTTCCTTGAGACATGGTTTCTCTATGTAGACCAGGCTGTCTTGGAACTAGCTCTGCAGACTAAGCTGGTCTCGAACTCTCAAAGATCTGCCCTGCCTGCCTCTGCCTCCCCAGTGCTGGGATTAAAGGCGCATACTAGCTCTGCCCAGTGCCTAGCTGAAATTTTTACTACATTAATTTTACCAATTTGTGTATGTATGTGGATGGGTGCACGTGCCACAGAATGGAGCAAATTAAAGGTCAGAGGTCAGCTTTCCAGAGTTGGTTCTCCTTTTCCTATGTGGGTTCTGGGGATCAAACTCAGATGGTCAGGCTTGGTGGCAAGCAT
Organism: Montemys delectorum; assembly: GCA_019843815.1. Lineage (NCBI taxonomy): Eukaryota > Metazoa > Chordata > Mammalia > Rodentia > Muridae > Montemys > Montemys delectorum. The sequence continues at coordinate 33,416 of JADRCD010218874.1, forward strand.
CTTTACCCACTGAGCCAAATTACAGCCCCCTGTTTGATTTGTTTGTTAGTCAGTTGGGGAATTCACTATGTAGAGCAGGCTGGCCTTGAATTCACAGAGATCTGCCTGCCTTTGCCTCCAGGATGCTGGGATTAAAGGTGTGCACTACCACACCTGGCTGTTTGTTTTTAAAGATTTACTTTATGCATTTGTGTTTTCATTTGGGGCATGGGCATGTACATGTTAGTTAGTGTGGGTGCTAGAAAGGCCAGAGGTGCCATGTCCCTTGGAGCCTAAGTTACAGGCATTTGTAAGCCACGTAACATGGGCACTTCTAATCATGAGGTCATCTCTTCTGGCCCCCTTCTACTTGGTTTCTGAAACAGGACCCCATGTTCCAATTCCCAAGTCCTGGGATTCTATGAATGTTCCACCACACTCAGTTTAGCACTTGTATTTCTGAAAGCAGGTTGAGAGAGGACATAGAAAGCAACACTACAAAACAGCAAATTACATACTTACATAACTTTAATTTACAAGTATTTGATTTTTATCAACTGACTAAAATGTAACATATTATGATTTTATATCTATAAATGCAAAACTACATGTGATATGCTATATCAAATTATTTAACTATTGTATTACTCATAAGTACAAATGTGGCTGTAGGTAAAATCAACATTAAATGTAACTGGGCGGTGGTGGGGCACGCCTTTAATCCCAGCACTTGCCAGGCAGAGGCAGGCGGATTTCTGAGTTCGAGGCCAGCCTGGTCTACAGAGTGAGTTCCAGTACTGCCAGGGCTATACAGAGAAACCCTGTCTTGAAAAACCAAAAACCAAAACCAAAACCAAAACCAAAACCAAAACCAAAACCAAACAAACAAAAAAAAACATTAAATGTAAAGTAGATGACATGCCAGAAACTATTAAGAGCTATGAGTGAAAGCCCTCTAGGAAAAAAAGAGTTAGAAAAGGATAGTCTTAAATAGGCTGGTAAGTGGGTAAGGCTGAGGCAGGAGGACCACTGTGAACTTGAGGCCAGCCTCAACTGCACAGTGAATTCCAACCTGGAATAAGGACATAAATAAAATGGTACTTAAGTCTTGGCTGAGGAAGGAAGGGGGCCAGAGAGGCAAGGAGAGAGGAATGAGTGACAGATGAAGACAGAGAACAAAGCCAGGAGCAGGCCAGACTCATATCAGTAATCCCCAAAGTGAGCTCCTGATAACTAACATAATGGCCTCATTGGGAATGGTCTGAGTTCTTTTTTTTTTTTTCCTTTATATTTATTTTGTGTATATGAATACACTGTAGCTGTCTTCAGACACTCGCAGAAGAGGGCATCGGATCCCATTACAGATGGTTGTGAGCCACCATGTGGTTGCTGGGAATTGAACTCAGGACCTCTGGAAAAGCAGTCAGTGTTCTTAACTGCTTGAGCCATCTCTCCAGCTCCTGGTCTGTGTTCTTATTTTGGGTTTTGTGGGCTTCTGGGAGTAAGGACACGAGGTCCAAACTGAGCCTGTTCAGTGAGAAGTACATATCAGACAACCTTGGAGAGAGAATGTGGGAGTCACAGAGGGTGAGACGCAGAATGCCTTCCTTGGCTGTTCATCAAGAATTCCTCCATTTGAGGGCCCTTTACAGGTCTAGCCTTGCTTGCTTCCCATCAAACTATATGGCCCACGTGACTTGCCCATGGCACTTGGATCCTGATCTAACCCAGCAAGGAGCTTCACTTTCCTCCCTCAGCACCAGGGAAGCTAGGCTTATAAGCTAGCCTCACGCTCTGAGACTTCAGAGAGCGAGCCTCTGAAACTACACCACAGGTCCGTCAGACACTGTCACTGCTCATCCTGAATCTGACCAGGTCTGGGGAACCAAGAAGTAAACACAGCAAGATGCCAAGACTTAAGACACCAAGAGGAGTATGAAACATATAACCCTGGGGATATACAAAGAGGAAAGTGGGATTCCTCATCATATGAGCACGCCAGCCGTTCAAAGCTCCCAGGGCAGCCTGCACAGTGACACATGCTGCAAGTGTAGCACTTGGGAAGACGGGCAGAATCTATCAGGAGTATAAGAGGTTCAAGTCCATCCTCAGCTACATAGTGAGTTAAAGGCAAGCCTGGGCTATCTGAGTTACTGTCTAAAGAACAAATAGGGACCAGTGAGAGGGCTCAGTGAGTAAGGATGCTTGAAGTCAAGTATGAACCCCCAAGATGGATCCCTGTGACCAACATGGTAAAGGAACTTGTCCTCTGACCTCCTCATGGCTTAGAATGTGTACGCATGTACACTTGCATAAAATAAATAAAACATAAAATTAATTTTAAATGCAACAAGAACCAATCAAAACCTTCCTGATGACATATGCCTCTCAAAAGGCAGTTTTTCAGATTCTCCCATAGTGCCTCTACAGTGGGCTCTGGGGTTACCCAGCAACCAGACACAAGTATTTCCAGCCAGATGCACAAATATTCACATGGAGCTAAGGAAAAGAGTGTACATATCTTGCCTCCAGGTCAGGTCTTGTGGGTCAATAAGTCACTTCAGTGGCTTGCCACCACCACCTGCTGGAGCTGGGATGTGGGTCATGGTTCCTGCTATTAGAAAAGGTCTTTGTTGCCCAATGCACAAGCCAATGGCTTCTAGGCTAGACAGGCTCTGAAACAGGTCTATTTCTATCTCTCTCTCCCATTGACAGTCTCATTCTGTAGCCAAGACTGGCCTCAAACTCCTGGTGATCCTCCTGGCTTTTTTTCCTCAGTACGGAGAACAATGGCACAACCCACGGTATCTGGCTACAAATTCTAGAATTCTCTCGTTTCTCCTTCTGCTACACCCACCCACCAAGCTCTCTCTTCTAAGATCACAGTAGAGGCTCAAGAACGAAGCAGCCAGCCCAGACTGCTGTGAGCCAGCGTTCCCAAAGTCTAGCACAGACAGGCCTGTCACCAACCAGCCACCCAGAAGCTCTGACTGTGCGTGTGAGGGGCAAGAATGGCGAAGTCCTCCTGGAATGCAATTTGGCAAGCCTCCTCAAGCGTAAGGGCACACTGCCTCTGCCTCTGCCTCAGCTATGCTTCTCCCAGGAAACTCTCTTGCATAAGAGATCTGAGGTCTGAGGTTCAGGGATGGAAAAGAAATGTCAGGTCAGGTCACTCCCAGGCTCTAACCATCCCCCACACTCTTACAGGGTTCCCAGCATTCAGAATCAAAGCCAAGTCCTGGCCAAAGACACAGAATGGAAACTACAGAGCAAAAAGACGCCCGCTTACCAGCTCAACACAGAATAATGTGCAAAACAAGACACCCAAAGGGCTGGAGGCAGAGCCTGTCATTAATCCTTGCCTTAATTCAGGAAATGAGGATATGATTCAGCAGTAGAGCCCCTGCCTAGCATCTCCCAGTGAGGGGCTGGGAATGTGGCTCAGTGGTAGAGCCCCTGCCTAGCATCTCCCAGTGAGGGGCTGAGGGCGTGGCTCAGTGGCAGAGCCCCTGCCTAGAATCCCCCAGTGAGGGGCTGGGGGCGTGGCTCAGTGGCAGAGCCCCTGCCTAGAATCCCCCAGGGAGGGGCTGGGGGCGTGGCTCAGTGGCAGAGCCCCTGCCTAGAATCCCCCAGGGAGGGGCTGAGGGCGTGGCTCAGTGGCAGAGCCCCTGCCTAGAATCCCCCAGGGAGGGGCTGGGGGCGTGGCTCAGTGGTAGAGCACCTGGGAGGGGCTGGGGACTTCCTTCAGCTACCTAGCATGCGAGAAGCCCTAAGTCTGATCCTTAGTGGAAAAAAATATTCAACCTATAGGAAGCAAGAAAAGAGTATGGATGGGGGCAAAGAACACAAGAGATATCTAAAAGAGAAATATCAATACATATTTAAATCCAGCCATATTAAAGATTATAGTAAACACAGCCTGGTATGATATTCATGACTGCAGCTGCAGGTACTGGGGAGGCAGAGACATGTTCATGAACTTCAGGAACAGGAACTTCAGGGCTAGACTGGGCTAGATTTTGTCTCAAAAAATAAAAATAAAACCAAGGGGATGAAGAAATCACTCAGAAGTTACAGAGGTTTCCAGTTTAGTTCCCATAATTCATGTTACATGGCTCAGAGCTGCCTATAATTTCAGATCTAGGAGCTTTTGGAACACCTAAATACATATGTACACACACACACACACACACACACACACACACTAATTAGTTAGTTAAAATCTGTTTTTAAGAGTGTTATCTTTGGGCTGCAGAGATGGCTCATGAGTTAAAAGGGTACACAGGCCTTCCAGAGGACCCCAGTCTAATTTCTATAACCCATATTAGGTGGCTCATAACCCCCTGTAACTCCAGCTCCAAGGAATCTGACACCTGCCCTCTGCAAGGACTGAATGGGCGTGCACACACAATTAAAAATAAATCTTTCACTATCTTTGGGGACTGTGAGATGACTCAAGCTGGTAAAGGCGCTTGCAGCCAAGCTTAGCAATCTGAATTCAAATCTTAGAACCCACACAGTGGAAAGCGAGAACTGACTCCTGCAAGCTTTTCTGTGACCTCCACACTGTGCTATGGCATGAGCATCACTGACATTCACGTAGATGAGTATAAGAAAGTCTGTTTTAATTGGTATATTTGGGTGTTTAGCCAAGAGTGAACTTTTGATGGTTGAAAGTGACTGTCAGCCTCACAATCTAGAACTACAGCATTCCAGGTTGAGACGGTGAGTGTTCCTAGACTGGCTCAACTGGGCTGGGAAGACTCACCCCCAAAATGTGGAGAGCACCATTCCCTGGGCTGGAGGCCTGAACCGAATACAAAAGAGAAGCGAGGCAAGCGCCAGTGTTCGCTTCTTTCTGCTTCCTGACTGTGTAGACAACGTGACCGACTGCAGCTGCCTCACACTCCTGCCACAGGCTTACTCCATCCTGCTGGGCGCCATCCTTGAACTGTGAGCCAAGATACCACTAGAACCCGCCTGCCAGCGTCTCAGAGCCCACAGGCTACCGGGTTCTCCAAGGAGTGTGTCAGCACGTTAACGTTAGAGGCCCTTGAGCCTCTATAGCCCAACCTTGTCTATTTCAGGGCAGGTACAGTATCAAGTCTCAAAATCTCAATGATAATAACAGCAACAACAGCTGGGGCAGAGAGCAACTGGCAGGGTCCTTAAGTCATCTGAACTAAATTCCACAGCTGAATTAAATTCCATAGCCACCCTCCCAGGGGGTGGTGTGGATCAGCAGTCAATCCAAAACTGAATTCTACATTCCCCACCCCTACCCCAAATCACAGGGCAGATGCCCCTGGATTGCCTTAACTGTCCCTTAATGTCAAGAGCCACTATATATTGGACGGCCAGGCAATGAATTTTGAAATGTCTGCAACATCGATTACTGTGAGGAGGAACCCAGAGCTCTGGTGACCCAGAGTGTCATTCTTCTGTGACTACCAAGAAGGCAGTAGAGCTCTAGCTGGAAACCAAGCTGGGAGGGTAGGGCCTTTGCTCTCTGCACATCGATCTGTCACCAGCCCTTAGTAGGAGGAGGTGCCCTCACATACATATATCTAAGGACTCCAGAAGGCTGTTAACCATGGGTCAATTCCCGTAACCACAGGTTACCAAGGCATTAAGGACAAGGGACAGGAGCTTCTGGACTGCACCAACTGTGGTTCAGGGGCAAGTGGGGATAAGAGAAGTAAGCTATTTTCAAAAGTGGCTTTGGGCTTTCTGGCCTCGGCCCTGAGAACTAGGACCTGGTCTCATAACTTGTGAATAAAACATTGGCATGGTGTGTGTGCTGTGATAATGATGATAGCTATGATGATGGTGACGACGATGACAACAACAGCAATGACCATGATACCCAGCAAGGCAGTGAACATCTCCATGCCTCAGTTTCCTCCTCTGTGAAATAAGGCACTTCGGAACCAAACTCCTAAACGCAACTGTGAGTAACAGCACAATATTCCAAGTCTTTTCCAAAAAGGTCTATCCCAGACATAGACCAGGGAGAGCCAAGTCAGGTTGTCATAATCTAGATTCTAGAGAAAGCCCTTAGGCAGGGCTGGGCTAGAGCTCAGTTGGTAGAGTGCTTATTTAACATGCACAAAGACCTGGGTTCGATTCCCAGCCGAGCATGAACTGGGTATGGCAGTTAATTTGGGAGTAGGGGGCTCAGGAATTCAAGGTCATCTTTGGCTATATTCTGAGGTTAAGGGCTGGGCTACAGGAGGTCCTGTCTCACTGAAAGGAGCCCAAAATCCTTTCCCCAGATTGGACCAGGGATGGTAGTACATGCCTTTAATCTCAGCACTCAGCAGGCAGAGGCAGGGGCATTACTGTGAGTCTGTGGTAAGCCTATCTAGCTACATAGAGAGTCCCTGTTTGAGAAGAAAAAACCTGGAGGGTATACAGTTATAGATGTGTTTTTCTATTGACCCCTAAAAGGAATCTGAAGATCCCAGAATTACCATGTGCTTATAGAAGGCGCAAAGAAACAAAGGCCCCTGACACAGGCCAGGCAGGAAAACCTAAGTGGTTTTCTCCATTGGGGTGGCCTCAGATATTCCCAGGGGCCCCAGCAGCCAACCTATGGGAAAGCTGCTGTCCTCAACGCAGTCCCGCACTCCCCTGCCTCTTCCAGAACCTTCCATCATCCTTTCCTCTTACACACTCCAGAAACCTCTAACACCCACAGCCTGTGTGAAAGTTGGGTGTAGCCTCTTCTGCCTAGTAAGTATGCACTGGATTATGTGTTAGGTCCCGAGGGCCTGTAGGAAAGACTTCTGTGCCAACAGGGCAGGGGCTGTGGGCGACACCTGCCTAAGGAGCCAGCAGTAGAGCATGGGGAAGTGGCCCTGGGCACAGCCCAGTAGAGGCAGGTGAGAGCGAAGGAGCTGGGAGCCTGGGTGTGGGGAAAGCAGATTAAAGGGCAGGAGATAAAGCCAGGGAAAGCAGCCAGGTACAAGGACTTTGGATGGAAGGACAGAGCTCTCCACCTCAGAGAACCTAGAGCCAAAAGAGGTGGCCAATCTGTTGTTCCTTCCCAGCTTTATAGCTGCCTCCGCCTGCCCTCTACCCACCCAGGCGGTCCTCACTCATTCCTTCCCCCGCCCCTTTATATTTATGTGTGCTATGTGGAAGTCAGGGGGCAACCAGTAGAGTGGGAGTCCTTTCTCTCCTTCCACCATGGAGATCCCATAGGCCAAATTCAGGTGGTCGGTCTTGGCAGCAAGGATCTTTTGTAGAGCCACCTTGTTGCCTACTCCGACTTTTCTTGAGACAGGATTTCAGGGAGTTTGCTATAAAACTGAGGATGGCCTTGAACTCTATCTTCCAGCCTCACTGAGCCTCCCCACAGGGCCCATCCTCCCATCTTCCTGGGTTCCTAACAGTGGCCCAGGCTGGTTCCCTTCCTGACCCAGAGCTTCTAGAACACCTGCTCTAACCCAGGAAACCTGACCCTAGTCCTTCTGAGCCAAGAGGCTTCTGGAAACTCCCTACTTTGTTCAGGAGACACTGACCTTCACACCTAGGCCAGACTCTCCTCCCATAATACACAGCATGGGAAAGACAAATTGATTCTCAGCCAAGTGAGTCCCTTCTTTGGGAGCTGCCCTCACACACCCTCGCCCTTTACCCCCTTTGCCAACCCAGAGGTGTCTGAGCTTTCTTATGGAAGGGCTGCCCGCCATACCTCGTGCATGTTCACCTATGAGCTACTTATCCCTGTGGCCTTGGCTCATGCTAGATACTCGCTCTGACTCCTTTCTCATCCACAAAACCACGACATTCATGTCCAGTTCCATCTGCCAGGCCCATCCTCCCTTGAAAAGCTCCTGGCTTTGATCAAAACACCTCAGGCTAAGGGCATCTTCTTACTGCTAGCCACTGTAACCAATGCCGGCAGAGTGAACTCAGCTTCAAAAAGCCTGCCAGGGTGCATAACCAGATGGAAGCCTCCTCCTGAACCAGTCTGGGGATATGGATCCAGAACCTCTTCCTTACCTGCCTGAAAGGCAAAGTTCAGCCTCATCATACCAGAGAGGGCCATACACCACAGGCCAGGAAGATGGACACTTCAGGATTAGAATTAACTAGCAGCAAATCTCAATTCTGGTAGCAATTTGGCATAGGACTTTGGAGAAGCCAATTCTCTGTCTCTCGAACAGACAGATGGCCTGAAGTAACCTGGGAATTTAAAACTGTAGATTTCTTTCAACTACTTCACCTCACTTACCACCACCTCCCCCAAAAACAAACAAACAAACAAAAAAACATTACTCCACTGCTGTGGATGAATCCAAGTCTCGGGCATCGAGAAATATATTCTACTGGCAGGTAAAATGGCGGAGCAGGTAAAAGGTGCTTGCAGCTAGCATGAGTTCGACCCCGAGGCCCACAGGGTAAAAGAAAATGACCGCTGCATATTGTTCTTTGATCTCCACACGTGCTATAGCATGCACTCCCTCTTCATAAACACAAATCAGTAAATAAATGTGATAAAAGGTTTTTTAAAAGGGAAAGCAAAATGCTCTACTTCTGAGCCGAGCAGTGTCTGTGAGCGACTGAACATGAGACAGAAAAGTGACATAGAGTGCACATGTGGTATCTGAAAGGCAGCTAGGGGAGGAAGGCGCAGAAGGATACAAGCCTTTACACCCCTGTCCCTCCCTATATTTGTATTGAGGTAATTATCTTGTACTTCTGTTAGGTTGGTGAGGGGATATTTATTTAGGCACAGAAGTTGGCTCAATGTTTTCCAGCAACAAAAGGGGGCACAGCTAGCTCCAGGCTTCTTAACAGAGTAAGAGCCAGGCAGATGGCTCAGCAGGTAAAGGCGCTGGCCACTTAGCCTAACTACCTGAATTCCATCCCTTGTGGACCACGTGGTGGAGAGAAGTTTGTCACCTGACCTCAATACACAAAGTGGTGCACATGTAAATACACACACACACACACACACACACACACGCAGACAAATTTAACTTGAAACTTTTTTTTGTTTTAAATCTAAGTTAAAGTACAGAGTCATGGGAAGGGACACACTCAGGAAGGAAAAGGTCTGAGTGGACACCAGATTATTCTGTTCATCCAAGTAAGAAGCCAGGAACTCTAACAAAATAGTCAGCCTCGAGCCAAGCCTCACAGAACCAAGCCTATGATGTCAGCACCTCAGAAACCAACGTAGGACTGCAATTTAATTGCCAGTCAGAGTAACATAGTGAGAGCCTGTCCCAAGTTAGAAAGAAAAGGGAAGACTGAGGGCGTGGCTCAGTGGTAGAGCCCCTGCCTAGAATCCCCCAGTGAGGGGCTGGGGGCGTGGCTCGGTGTAGAGCCCCTGCCTACAATCCCCCAGTGAGGGGCTGGGGGCGTGGCTCAGTGGTGGAGCCCCTGCCTAGAATCCCCCAGTGAGGGCTAGGGGCGTGGCTCGGTGTAGAGCCTCTGCCTAGAATCCCCCAGTGAGGCGCTGTGGGCGTGGCTCAGTGGTAGAGCCCCTGCCTAGAATCCCCCAGTGAGGGGCTGGGGGCGTGGCTCGGTGTAGAGCCCCTGCCTAGAATCCCCCAGTGAGGGGCTGGGGGCGTGGCTCAGTGGTGGAGCCCCTGCCTGGAATCTACTACACCAAGAAACATGCATGCCTATACTCATACACACGCAAAATAAATGTTAAGTATAAAATTTAAAGGAAAAAAAAATGGAGGTATTGAGAAACTATCTGCTGTTAACCTCTGGCCTCCATCCAAAAGGATACACATGTTCATGTGGACAGCTACATACCACATACCCCTGATCTATGCTGTGGGTCTACAAAGAATGATACTGAGTGAATATGCTCAGCCCAGGGGCTGACGAAATGGCTTAGTAAGTAAAGTGCTGGCTGGTGGTCTGAGTTTGACCACCACCCACCCCGCCCCAAGTAAGGGTGGGCACAGTAGCACACATCCGCAACTGCCATGATCCTGTGGTAAGATGGGAGGTGGGAACACAAGAATCCCTGAGTGCTCATGAGCCTGTTACCTTGGCAAAACAAGAAACACTACCTCAAAGTAGGTGGAAGGCAAGGATAGGCACACCAGGTTGTACCGAATTCCATACACATATATGCACTGGCAAGTCCATGCCTGCACACATACTAACTCATGTCTTAAACACACGTAGAAGGTACTCAACCGGAAGGACAGCCGGGCATGGCGGTTCTTGCTTGTAATCCTGGCACTTAGGAGGCGGCAGGAGTGACAAACTACATGAGACCCTGTGTCTATTAACACGCTGAAGTATAGCACTCTACAGGTGGCATTCCACAACTGCGAAACACTGGCTGTGGCCAGGATGACAGTCATCAGGGACGGGACAGTTGCTGGGAGTGTGCTAGCTGGGTGGGGCCAGGAATGTGCTGTGTCTTGATGAGGTGTGACTTATACTACACACGCTCTGGCTAAGACTTGTCAGAAGACAAGCGTGGACTCCGTATATTTTATTGTATGTAAATTACACCCCAGCAAGAAATGATAACCAGGAAGATTTGCAGCAGTCCTCCATTACCTGAGGGGCAAAAAGTCCAAGACATCTAGGATGGTTCCAGTCACTGTTGATAGGGTCTTTCACACACGTTAATTAGCATATAAAATAACCCAATTAATATGTCACTTATTTAGACCAATAACAAATGAGAATATATAAATATATGGAAATTCTATATTATAGATACATATATATCTACAAAAGGTCTAACTTATAAGTTAGGCACAGCAAAAGATTAACAGCAACAGAAATGAAATAGAACAATTAGGGCTGGTGAGATGGTTCAGTGGGTAAAGGTGACCGCTGCACAAGCATGGAGATCTGAGTTTGAGTCCTGAAACACCATAAAGATTACGCAGTCATCTGTTGACCTTTACATCTCTACCATGACATGTGCATACACACACCGCAACAATAAAATTTTAAAATGGAACAATTAACCATCTCCTAGAAGTTTATGAATGTTATTTCTCTGAAGATGGTTTATCCAAGGTGTTCATATTATATTTTGAAGCAGGGGCTCATGTAACTCAGGCTGGACATAAACTTTCTATGAAGTTGAGAATAATTTTTGAACTTTCCATCCTCTTGCCTCCATCTCCCAAGTGCTGGGATAATAAGCTTGTTTCACCATGCTCAGTTTGAGATACCAGGGATGAAACCCAGAGTTTTGTTCACAGCTAGGCAAGCTGAGCCAGACCCTACCCTGTGTGTGTATTTTGTGTCTGTGTACACGGGTGTGCCAGTGCCCTGCTCCATCACTCTCTGCCGCTGATGATGCCTTCTCTATCTCTGTTTTCTCCACCTCTGTCTCTTCCTCCTCTTCCTTTGAGACAGGGTTTCTCTGTGTAGCCCTGGCTGTCCTGGAACTCACTCTGTAGACCAGGCTGGTCTCGAACTCCCAGAGATCCTCCTGCCTCTGTCTCCCAAGGGCTGGGATTAAAGGCTTGCGCCACCACTGCCCGGCTTCTGCCTTACTCTTTTCTTTTGAGGCAGGGTTTCTCATTGAACCTGGAGCTAGAGCAGCCAGTTAGCCTGGATATAATGCCCCCAGCACCAACTCTGTCCTACGCCTAGGTTACTGACATGGAAATGGCCACACCCGGCCTCTGATGTGAGTGCTGGGATTCTAACGCAGGCCCACATGCTTGTGAAGAAGTACCTTCAGAGATACATCTCTCCAAACCAGGAAGGAACTTTTGATCCATTTTTGCTTGTTCATATTTGTTTTATTTTGTGAGGCAGTGTCTTCTATACCCAAGGCTTTGCTACACAGCTGAAGATGGCTTTGAACTCCTGATCTTCCTGCCTCCACCTACCAAGCAGATTTAAGCATGTGTTAAGACACTGGGATTTTTAGGGTGTTTGTTCTGAGACAGTCTTGCTCTGTAGTCCAGGCTAGCTCACAATCCTCCTCCTTCAGCCTCCCAAGTGCTGGACAACAGATGTGTACCATCATGCCAGGCTTCAAAGCATCTTACTGCACTGTATTTACCCATCTTGCTCAATTTAAATAACTGAAATCATGAAGTACAGGAGCCAGCATGAAGAGCCTTGGGAGCTACCAAGCCCCCAGAGGAGACCTCTCCCCACTCTGCCAAGCAGTCAAGGCACTATGTGTACCCCAGGAGAGGCAGAGAGAAGTTAAGGTCCAGTGCATTGGTAGGGTCCAAGCTGTGGAAGCCAACCCACCATGTATCTGGACAGACAAGCTGCAGAAGTGCCCACACTTCCTGGTTCAGGATACAAGGGGAACCTCATCTTTAGGTACCCTGGGATGCTGAGATAGCAAGGTTCCCCATAGACTCTTCCAAGGTCCCTAGGGTCATTAACAACAGTCCCATAGCATTAGACAGGTATCTCAGCTCACTGGGCCCCTGAGCCTGCTAGAGAAGAAACTAGGGAAGGGTCACCAAAGAGTCATGAATTCCCTCCAAGCAGAGGGAAGGACAGAGCTGGCAACAGAAGGGTGCAAGGGCAGCTGAGGCTGGCTGGAGGGGTGTGTGTGGTAGAGGGTATCCTGAGCCATCAACCATTTATTTCTCTGACCCAATCAAACCACAGAAAGAGTGACTCTGTCCCCCAACATATTTCACTCTCAGTGCTGGTGAGGAGCCTGGTACATGCAGAACACTTGGTCACACAAGACTGAAGTTAACAATGGGGTTGGCTCCCTACCCTAGGTTTTAAGGAAAAGACCAGCCCTGTCACCTAGCCAGAGTTAGAACGGCCAGAGCCAGGTCTAACTAAACCCCAGGCAGTTGACCCAGGCATCCAAGGGACACACTACCATGCAGAGGCTACAGCCCCCTTCTTCCACTCTCCTTCATGAGAACAATTCTTCTTTTTTTTGTCTTTAATGTATTTGTTTTGTGTGTGCATGTTACGATGGATCAAAATCAGGGCCTCTCACATGCTGCTGGGTCTTGGCCCCAGTCCTCACAGGGAGATTCCAGGCACTCTACTGATACTTCACATCCTCAGACCCCTTTTTGTTTCTAACACAAAGTCTCACTAAGTTTCTCAGCCTGACCTTGATCTTCCTCTGGAGCCCAGGTAGGACTTAAACTCAGGATTCTCTTGCTTCAACCTTGCAAGTAGCTGGGATTTTGGGAACACACCACGTGGCCTAAGAAACGGGAACAATTTCTTCTGACAACATCAGCACCTGTACCCTACATTCCACACACCCAAGGTATGAACCCCCAAACCTAGAAAATCAGACAACGGCCCATAGGGTAAGATCAAGACAGAGAAATCTCTTAAGTCCCAAAATGGGGAACTCAGAGTATGGATAAGCAAGCCCAAACCTTCATGACCTGTGGTCTGTTTTCCTCACCTAAGAAATGGACTTAATGCCGCCACCCACTTCTCAAAGCACAGGCCATCCCCTGGAGAAGATGAAATGGAATCTGGACCCCAGAAACAATATAACAAATAACACCATGTGTTAGAATATGATCCCACTGAAAAGTCAGTAGAAACACCCCAGCAAAAGTTAAAAATGGTTTATGCAGTGTGGAGAAGTCCCAAAATGAACAGACCAAAAAGAAAAAGAATCAGGAAAAAAAAAAAAAAAAAAAAATGGTTCCAGGAACATCTGGGCAGGCTATGCTATTTTGAACTCTGAATAGTTGCTTTCAAATTTCTCTAATAAAAAATGAGAATCTGGCCAGGCGGTGGTGGCACACGCTTTTAATCCCAGCACTTGAGAGGCAGAGGCAGGCGGATTTCTGAGTTCAAGGACAGCCTGGGCTACAGAGTGAGTTCCAGGACAGCCAGGGCTACACAGAGAAACCCTGTCTCGAAACAAACAAACAAACAAAAAAAAAAAAAAAGAGAGAGAGAGAGAAAATGAGAATCTGGGCCGGAGAGAAAGCTCAGGGGTTAAAAGTATGTCCAAAAGACTCGAATTCACCAACTTCAATTCTGTGCGTCCTCTTCAGTTGGCTCAAAATTAACACTAGCTCTAGGGGACACTACACCTTTGACCTTCCTGGGCACTGTACTCACATGTGTAAATCCCACCACCTCCCACATCTATGTAAGTTAAAAATAAAAGTAATTAAAAAATCAAAATGTGAAAATAATTATAACAAAGTAAGCCCAGGGGCCTCCTTCAGAGGTGAGGCTTATACTGGAAGCCTTCTGCAATTCAGCCATTTACACATCACAGCCATCCAAGGAGAGGGAAGTTCCGTTACCCAGAAGTCAACTGAAGCTGGATGATATGTGACCACCATGCCTGGTGCCCTCCACTTCAAGTGCCAATACCTGGCCTCCTGAGATGGCTCATGCACAAGCCACCAAGCCTGATGGCCTGAATTATATCTCCAGGACCACATGGTAGATGGCTCCTTACAATCTGTCCTCTAACCTCTACATAAATAAATGTAACTACCAGCACTTTTAAAGATAAGTGCACCATTAATAAACCTACCATCTGGCTGGAAAGACTTTTTCAGTCAGGCCTAGTGGTGCAAACCTTTGATCCTAGCACTCAGGAGGCAGATCTCTATGAGTCTGAGACCAGACTGGTCTATATAGCAAGTCCCAAGCCAGCCAGGGTTAAATAGTGAGACCCCTATATAGAAAATTAAAAAATAAAAACTTTAAATACACACACACACACACACACATACACACACACACACACAGTGCCAAGCCTGATGACCTGAACTTGATCTCCAGGTCTCACATAGTGAAAGGAGAGAACTGAATCCTCTGGAGGTTGTCCTCAGACCCCCGTACATTCACTGTGACACTCCTGCACCCCCACGCACACAATAAACAAACAAACAAAAACAAACATAATAAATGCTAGACTCACTCCTGCACCCCCACGCACACAATAAACAAATACATAATTAAGTGTAAGACTGTAGCTTGGGGAGACAATTTAGCTGGTTAAATTGTACTCTGTGCAAGAATGAAGACCTGAGTTCAGATCCCTGAGCCGGAATTAAAAAGCCAGGTATGGCCATGCAAAGCTCCAACACTGAAAGAGAGGAATAGAGGGAGACAGAACACAGGGATTCCTGTCTGCCGACTATCTTCAGGCTGAGAGTCCCTGTCTCAAAGAATAAGGTAAGGGGAATGAATGATAAAACCGGAAACCTGGGACCTCCCTCTGGCCTCTGCACCTGCACACAAATGTGCACATATGCACACTTACCACGTACACACTCATAAATTCCTATATATACAAAGTAAACTATCATGCTAATGTGTGGGGGTGGGGGGGTACCTGGGTGGAGTTCAAGGGCACAGCCTGTGTAAGATATTAAGACCTGGATGTCGTGGCACAGAGCTGTCATCCTAGCTACTGGGGAGCTGAACAAAAAAAGGTTCACAAAACCTTGGGACCTGGGAGATGGCCACGCAAGGCAGACAATCTGAACTCAGTCCCTGAACCCTACGTAAGAGCCAAACAAGGTGTTGAGCATCTGTGATGCCAGCATTCCTATGGTGAGATAGGAATGCTGACACAGGAGCCTTCCCTAAGCCTTAGGGCTACTAGTCTGGAGTACCCAGAACAGGGGCAGTAAAAGAGACTTGATGTCCAACAAGATGGAAGGTGAAGCTGTCCTCTGGCCTTCATAGACAAACAACCATGATTAGACATATACATAAAAATATTTTTTAAAATGTCCAAAGACTGTGTGGGCAACAAAATTTAAAATAAAAGATGTGTCAGGGAGATATGATTCAGTGGTAGAGCCCCTGGCCAGAATCCCACCCCCACCCCCCACCCGGCCAGGGGCTAAAGATATGGCTCACTAGCATGCAATGAGACCTTGGATTCCAGATTCAGCACTGAGAAATCTGGCACCCTGTTATGTGCCTATCTACTATAGAATTCCCAGCCCAGGTAGGTTGAGAAGGCTGCGTGGAAAAAGGACTGGCTGAGATGGTACAGACCCCAGACACAGTGACTCATGAACTTCACCCGAGTTGCATTTCCTCACAGCTACCGGTTAAGGCTGGTCCTAGGTTTCATGGAGGAGGAGAAACAGGACTAGAGCCAGCAAGCCCCATTGGGGCAGCAAGTTACGGACATGAAATTCAGTCCCACAGCTGGGTTCCAGAGCCCAGGTTCTGCCCTGCACGACTACACGCGTGATACAGGCTCTGAGCAGAGGGATAAAGCAAAGATGTCCTGGGACACAAACATCACCAAGCTCGTTAAGGCAGCTCAGCAGACAGTCTGGATGAGGACGGCCAGGATGGACAATGACTTCCTTACGGGGCAGCATCCCAGACATCTCTGAAAGCTACCAGGAGGCAAATCCCAGGCCTTGATCCAGAAGGTTAACAATACATGGTAATGCAGCCACACCACCACAGGAAACAAAGTTTTGTCTAGCCAGTGGAATATCACAGAGCCCCTCAAAAGATGGAAAAACTTCACAGGAGGTGTTCTAGGAAGACAACGTGAAAAAGCAAAGGGCTGAACAATGGAATGTGGTACACGTTGTACAAAACGAGTTTCTTGGGAGACAAGCGCACACGCTCGCCCAGAGTTGAGAAGTCATCTCCAGGGAGGAAGCTGGGGGGAGGAAGACGGAAGGCAGGAGAACAACCATATAATAACTTTCTGTTTCAGGTGTTTTTTGTTTTGTTTTGTTTTGTTTTAATCTGTTCTTTAGACATTTATCACTTAAGAAAATGAAACTCGCCAGGTGTGGCAGATGCTCACACTCTAATCCAGGTACTCCGGAGGCAGAGGCGGGTGAATCTCTGTGAGTTCAAGGCTAGCCTGGTCTACAAAGCAAGTCCAAGACAGCCAGGATTTGTTACACACACAAACCCTGTCTTGATAACAACAACAACAACAACAATGACAACAAACCTGCTGTGATAGAATCGCAGCAATTGGAGGTAGTACATAAGTAAATAAAAGTAAAAACAAAAACAAAATAAATAAAAAAATCAGAAGCAGGGAGGACAGAGCAAAACAGCTCAAACTTCCTCCTTGGAGTTTCTCAGGCAGAACTAATCAAGCCCTGCTGCAGGGCGCCCAGCAATTCTCCTCTGCTGACCTGGCTTCCAGCAAAAGCATTGATCCCAGGGCTGATCCCCCAACAGCCGTCGCCCTGTCGCCCTGTCGCCCTGCCCCCCCCCATCCCCCAGCAAGTTTAGCTGGAAACAACTGAAGAAACAAAGGCACTCTGCTTCCCCAGCCACCACCTGAATACATATTACTCATACACAAAATTCATTGTCCCCCCCCAAACTAAAATGCCTTTGGAAAGCTCCTCAAGCCCTCTCATGGGGGACCTTGTCTGTCCTGGAGACACAAAGGCTTCAATCAATTGGGAACAGTTAAACAGGAGCTGCTACAGGCACAGAAGGAATTGGGGGTGGGACTCCTTAGGGACCCCTCAATTCAGCACTCCCCAGCCTCGCTTGAGGCTATGGTATGGCCATATCTTTCATAGCTGGGGACAAAAAAAAAAAAGTGAACAGAGGGTAAAGTGGGGTGTATGACCCTGCTGGGGAGGGGAAGCCAGGTGCAAGGCTCCTCCCGGGCTGCATCCAAGAATCAGGGGAGGAGACCAGGATGAGAGGACCTGGGCCTCCCACCCCAGCTCCTGGCCTGCAGGAGGGTGAGGGGGACAGCAGGCCAGGCTGCTTGAAGCCTGAGCTCCTTCGAAAGAATGCCATGGTTTTTCTGTTTCCAATTAACATCCCCCCACCCCCCCAGACGCCCTCTGCGTTCTTGAGACTAGGAGTCAAGGAAGCCTCAGGAGTGAGGAGGGGGAGCTGGCCCGGGGACTAGGAAACCCCACATATACCCTAGAACCTCCTCCCCCTCCATCCTCCCTGTGACCCAAAGGTTTGATGCTGACTCCTGGTCCTTCTGTAGGTAGGCTAAGGGACCCCCTACCCCAACATCCCAGGGAAAGTTAGCAAAGGTGGCAGAGGCTTCTGGGAAGGAAAGCAACCAAGCAAGCACACAGGAGGCAAGACATAGGACGGTCCCTCTTTAGGTCTAATTTAAGTTTCTCCCATCTTCCCCAAATGGGCACTTCCTCTCAGCCATACCGAATCTCTAAAGTCAGTGTTCCCCATCTCCTCCTGGTGTACCCAGCCCTTAAATTATGTTATCCTTACGAAAGGAAGAGATCAATGGGGGAGCAACAACCCTAGAATCAGACCCTACGAACCTCAACCTCCAGCCTCACGACAAACCCTCCCACCACTAGCTCCTGCTACTTGGCCAGCACAACTTAGCCGTGGAGCACATACCCCGGCCTCGGTTTACTTTCCTGTCAAAAGGACACCACCCATATGACCTCCCTTAATGGGGACAGTAAGCTTTCCTCCAGCAAGCACACCCCAGCCATCGCTTACCCTTCTCTAACTCTCTGCTCACCTTAGTACGGAACACCCCTCCACCACGTGGGCCATCCTCATCACAAACATCTAAGACTAAATAGATGGCTACTCCTTTCCCTACCTCCAAGTCAGGTCAAAGAACTTCCAGGATCTTGTGAGGAGGTGACAGAGCCAAGCAGGTGACAGATCTGCCTAAGTAAGGTTAGGGCTGGCGTGAGATTCAAGTTCTTTGACAGGTGTTATCAAGACACCACGTGGGTCCCAGGCCAGAGGAGCAGAAACTACAATCAGGTCAGCTTCCCTGCCTACAGTCCAACGACAGCAATCAGATGAAGGGGTAGGTGACGGTGACACTGGGTCCTAAGCGATGCGAAGCCTTCATCCAGCTAGACCTGAGCTAGCCCTGTCCTGACACACACCAGACACAGGTGAAATGACCCATGGAGCTGAGCCTTCATCCCCCTCGGCCAAGCCAACTCTGCAGGGAAAACATCTGGCAGATGTCTTCCAAACCCAAGTCCATTTAAGTCAAAGGGACAAAGTAACACAAAGTGAGAGCCAACTGGTTCTAAGCTAAGCTGTATAAACTCTAGGATGTTGTGAATTGGGGTTCAAAGTGACCCCAACTGTGTGAACTTAAACTAGTCCTTTAACTACTCTAGGCCTCAGTGAGCCTGCCTGGAAAAACGGGAACATTCATAGGGCTCACTCCTCAGACTGTAGCCAGGATGGAAGGCATTTAGCAGTAACCAATCCAGGGTAGAGAGTGGTTATTTCCGGTTTCTGGGAGGTGGGGGAGCTACAGAGGAAGGCAGGGTACTGAGGTAAACAACTGATAAGTCCCGTGGGGCCGCCTAAGAAAGGGGTGGTCTCTAAGCGTGGCTTCCCCTGTTTCCTCATCTTGGGGGTTGGGTCAGAGTGGACTTAGAGTGCAAGTGTGGGGAGGGGCTGTGTGCCAAAGATATCTCGACTTCCAGCCCGGAGTCTTAGATGTTCACACATCTCCAGATTTTTCTGACACTACGTTGGGGGATGGCGACAAAAGGGGATGGAGGTTTAAGACTTGGGGGTGGGGTACCAAATGCAAGTGCACTGGCTAGGACCTCAGAAGGCCCATGTCATCAAGACTTCCCCAGGAGAGCTGACCCGGCAGCCTCTGACCCCACCTCCAGGGCCGTTCAGCTGCTCAGAACCACAAAGCAAAACAAAGGGGCGCGGAGAGGAAGGAGCCACTATGCCTTCCAATCACCGAGGGCGCCCGAGCCCGCGCCCTCCCGCGGCTCGTCGCCTGGTCCTCCGGCAGAGCTGGCGGAGGCCCAAGGCCTGGCTGGGTAGCTCCCTGGTCCCTTGTCTCCCCGCGGCTGCCGGTGACAGGAGCCGAGGAAGCAGCGTGGGGCAGCCAAGGCGATGGGAAAACCAGATGGTCCTAAACCTCCTCCTCCCTCCTCCTCCACCTACCCACCCACCCATCCATCCATCCTCTCCCTCCAAGCCCGCGGCCTGGCCGCCTTCCGCAGGGACCTGGCCGGGATCACTCCGGGGAAAGGACTGCCTTTGTCTAAAGGTCACCACCCGGAGCGCGGTGCCCGGGTTGGGCCTGGTGCCTCCCATTCCTAGGCCCACGGAGTTGGAGTTCAGGGGCCGCCCCAAATGCCAGAAGGTGACAGGCGTGGAGGATCCTTTTCCCTCCCTTTGATCCCTAGGAACAGGCCTCCGGCAGGACTAGCCAGCTGAGGGGGCGGGGGTCCCCTACGCTCTCTGCCGGGGATAGGAGAACCAAGTCAACTCTCATTGTTTAGGGGCGATGGAGAGGGGAGACCCAGTGGCCTGCATCCCAGTTCATCCCTCTCTACAGGCCTGCAGAGGACCCCCGATTCTCCCTGGTACCCCAAAAGGGACTTGGGGAGGGGGGCGCACGGGACGCGCGACAGGAGGGGAAATGGATCCAGCTGCCTCTACGGCCCTTGGCTCTCCCCAGAAAAGGCGGGGAGCACGAGGAGAGGAGGGGGGTCCCCAAGGCGGGCGGGGGGTCCCCGCCCCTCCCCCCGTGGGACGTTCCCGCTCGCCCCTCTCCTCCGTTGCATTGTATCCCGGGAAGGACCAGGGAGGGAACCGGGGCGCAAGGTTTGAGATCGGGGCGCAACGAAGGGGGAGCTCTCTGCAACATCGGGGTGGCGGCGTTGGCGCGAGAGACCTGGGATGGGGGGGGGGGGGGGGAAGGGGGGGGGGCCGGTCACAAAAAAAAAAAAAAAAAAAAAAATAAAATCCAGCCTGAGCAGCGGCAGCGGGCGCTGCGCCCCGGTTGGGGGGCTGAGTGTAGAGTGTCGGGGGGAGTGGGTTCGGCCCCAGCTCTGGCTCTCCCCCCCCCAACACACACACCCTCGCCGCCGAGCCCCACTCCCCCCCTCGCTTTTGCGCCCTGTCACAGCCCCGACTCGCAGGTAGAGAGAGTTAAGAGATTTAAAGAGAAATTGCTACATTGTGAGAAACTCACCCTGATGTTTGAGCAGCCGTCGGCGCGGGGTCTCCGGGACGGCCCCGCACGGGCTGCACAGGGAGGACCCAGAAGGGGCCGGCCGGCCGGGCCGGTCAGCGCACTGCCTGATCGCATGGCGGGGCCCGGCTCCGCTGCGCCCGGGCCCGCCGCCGCCCTTGCAACGTAGCGGCCCCGCGCGGCCCGGCCCCGCGCCCCGCTCCGGGTAGCGCCCCTCGGGTATGCAAAAAAAA
>JADRCD010218876.1:12471-28333 GCA_019843815.1 Montemys delectorum
GAGAGAGAGAGTTCATTTATCTGAAGTTTTATAATTTCTCAAGCTGAGAAGTTCAAGAGGTTTCTTGTATGGAATAAACACTTTACCTTTGCATTGGATCAGACAAACTGGTCAGAGGTTTATTTCTGGGCTTGTGCAATGTAGAGAAACAAAAGTCAGGTTTATGACACACTTTCCAAAAACAAAAACAAAAAAAGGCATTCCTACTGTAGTGCCGTGTAACCTCTTGACTCTGCATTCTTTTCTGAAGAGGGTGAAGACACAGATCGCATAGCAGTTACTTGTAATGCCAAAATTGTGTGCAAAAGTGGTGTTCAGATGGTGCAAAACTTAGGAATAATTTAAAGCTGTATTACACAGCATTGGGGATACTCTATATCTTGAATTTTAGAATCTGCTAGAACATTGTAAAATGAAAATTTTCTTTTTTCTTCCTTAAAACATTGTTGTAGTGTGATGCAGAAAATCACTGAAAGGATTACCACTACTGAGCAAACTCAGGCTCAAGCCCCTCTGTAAGATCCTGTAAAGTTTTCTGCTCTTATTTGGAGGGGAAATTGGAAAATAATCATGCACTTAGAAGCAAGAAAAATAAGAGTATGTCCTCACCATGATTGTTCTGCCACACTACTGTTTTTATTTGATAAGGGTTACAACATCCAACATCTGGTTCTAAACGTCGGCTTGGACTCAAGATCTTTTGTTCCTCTCATCAGACTTTGCATGGCAGTGATGCATTTTCAGACACTTTCCTGTCTTGATAATGAGGTTTTGGATTTTTTTGTTTGTTTGTTTTGCGTTTTGCCACTATGAGACTCAGGACAGTTAGATTTACAAACCACAGTTCATCAATTGATTGGCGGTGTTTCCCCTTGGAAAATTAAAAACCTCCATGTGCATACTAAGGAGAGAGGAAAAATCGATTTTCAATGGCCATGCAATCTGGTAAGATTTGAAATGTGATTGTAGGGCAAAAAATCCTCCTATATTTCTATATAAAATAAATTGAATTTTTAAAAATGCCACACCAAAGATGTCAATACTAGTAAGAACTTGTAAACTGAAAATTAATTTTAATATACTTAGGAAGGGAAGGGACAAACTCTTTTCCTAATTGCTGGAAAAATAAAACCTCAAAACTATCTTATTCAGTTTTATTCTTGTGGAAGTCATTTTTGGTCTTATACTTGGAAATTCTTTTTACAAAATATTTCTTAACATCCATGAAAGAATGATTTGATGAAAAACAAGCCTGTTTTCCATTTAGGAATCTGCTAGTAACACATAATCTTTCATTCCCCATTTTGAGATTATCATCCCATATCTATATTGATTTCATTTCTCAGATTTGATGTTTGACACAGTTCTAGCCCTTTGGGAAGTCTTTTCAGGTCTGATTTTCTTCTGAGGTAACATTGCAAGTCTCCTAGTGAAGATATCCTCTTTCTCTCTAATAACCATTGCCTTTATCCCTCTCAGTGAGGTCTCATCTACAGAAGTGCAACAACACAGCAGTGTTTCACACCTGTGCCCAGGTGCCTTAGGGTCTAAGTCATCCACTCTGTGGAAGCATCACTTAAAAAGTTGAAATAGGTTTTATCTGATGTTCTTTCCCTTTGTTTTGATTCTGAATGGATTTTTTAAACTTGGAAGACTGTTTCCTCATTCTTCCCACTACAGGGTTCTGTGCCACTGGAAGGCTACACATTGGTTGATTGATTGATTAATTGGTTTGTATGTGTATGTGTGGTATGTGTGTGTGTGTGTGTAATGATGTGTGTGTAATGTGTATGTTTATGCATGTGTTTGTGTGTTAGAGCTCAGGTAAGCATGTGGCAAGGCACTTGAATTGAAATCAGAGGTCTGCCACCAGTCTCTATCTTTGCTTTCTACTTTCTTAGAGACACAGGAAGGGTTGCCTAGTTATTACTGGATGTAGCACATTAGCTGGCCCAAAAGCTTTCAAGGAGAGTTTTACTATGTTTGACTTTGTCTTTGTTTTGGGGATTCAAATTTAAGTCCTCATACTTGCTCAGGAAGTGCTTTACCTACTGAATCATATCCTTAGATTCTGTACATTTATTTTAAGTATACATGGCAAAACAAGCAAAAAATATCGCAACTTTGTACACATGTGACCCTCAGTGGTTAAGGTTATTCATGTCTGCTACCCATTATTTCTATGCCCAAATAAAGTCAATTTAAAACTCATTCTTTCCAAGATAGCTTCTTGATAAAATTTCCCCCTTTCCAGATTGAGTAACTTTTTCTCTGGAATTTTCTTTAGAGCCAATTTATGAATCATTCCAGGAAATAAGTCTCATTACTTTGTAATCACACCTCATTTCAGCCCTAAATAGAATTACATAGCTTGATCACTCACTTAATTCACTAGATTTGGCTCTAAAAAATTCCATTATTTCTGAACACAAAAGCAATACTCCGAAGATGGAGATTCATCAGCATTGACTGTATGGAATGACTGTTGTAGGTTGTAATGATGCTTTCACATTCAGGGTAGCCAGATATAGGTCTTGACACACCACTCACATTGCTCTTGTTAAAACCACTAATGGTCATCTTCTGCCTGTATATAAGAATAACTCTGTTCCACTTCTCCTCATCCAACTGAGAGGGTATAAAACAATTTGTCAGATTTTTCCCCTTTTAGTATATTTTCTCCATTAGGTTGTACAGTCTCCTTTCTTCGATTTACTTCTATCTTTATTCATTTGTTCCGTCTCATCCTACTACCTTTCATAGCCAAAAGGACAATAGCTTATTAAGGATTATCTTTTCTTCTGTAACCAAAGGGTTGTTTACTTATTCTCTTGAGTGTTTTCTCTGTAAGTCTTGGTTTATCATACAGTGTAAATATTGACTTTTTTCCATGTGCAGATTCACAACTGAATTTGAAGTCTAGATTCCATCTCAGGATTTTGCATTTCCTCCTTGACTATCATCAACCAGGTCTGACAAATTCAGTAACTTCAAAATGAACTCTTGGATCTACCCTGTTGAACCAGACATACCTAGTGCAAGGTGGAATCTCAGAGTCATTTTGATTTACATTTCTCAGATCACTAAGGACTTTGAACATTACTTTAGGTGCTTCTCAGCCATTCATGATTCCTCAGTTGTGAAATCTCCATTTAGTTCAATACCCCATTTTTTTGACTGGGTTGTTTGTTTTTTTGGTGATTAGCTTCTTGAGTTCTTTATATATTCTGGATATAAGCCCTCTATCAGATGTGAGGTTAGTGAAGATTTTTTTCCCAATCTGTAGGTTGCCGATTTGTCTTATTGACTATGTCCTTTTCCTTACAGAAGCTTTCCAGTTTCATGAGGTCCTATTTATCAATTCTTGATCTTAGAACATGAGCCATTGGTGTTCTGTTTAGGAAATTTCCTCCTGTGCCAATGAGTTCAAGGCTCTTCTTCACTTTGTCTTCTATTAGATTTGGTGTATCTGGTTTTATGTTGAGGTCCTTGATCCAGTTGGGCTTTAGCTTTGTGCAATGTGACAAATATGGGTCTATTTTAATTTTTCTACATACAGACAGCCAGTTAGACCAGCACCATTTATTGAAGATGCTTTTTATTCTCTATTGTATATTTTTGGCATCTTTGTCAAAGATCAAGTGTATACAAGTGTGTGGTTTTATTTCTGGGTCTTCAATTCTATTACATTGTTCACCATGTCTGTCTCTGTACCAATACCACAGAGTTTTTATCATTATTGCTCTGTAGTAAAGGGAATTACCTTTGCATGGAAGAGATCAAAACATGAGGTAGCCTTGTGCTATAAAAGGGTTTGGAAGATGATTCAGCAGTTAAGAGTACTGTCTCTCCATCTCTCTGTCTCTCAGTTTCTCCTCCTCTCTCTCCTTTTTCCCTCAAGCTGCTGCTGCTCTCCTAAGTCAATTCTTTTTTCTCTCCTCAGGAGATATGGAAGTATCCTATCTCTACCTCCTGACAAATCTTTTGGATTTTTCACTTTGTCTCCCTCTCAGTGAGATATCACTTTGAAACAACTGTGCTTTCATCTACAAATTAACCTTATCTACATTTTGTGGAATTAAAGGTGTGTACTAGGGTCTTGTCTGTGTTCCACTCATAGAGACTAAAGATGTGTCTGCATTCTAGCCCACATAGACCTCAAAAGTCTTTTGATGTAGTCTCTTGCCAAAGCCATCATGCTGTTGGATTAAAATTCCTCTACAGATTCCTAGAATTCACATGGTGACTAAAAACAGTTACTTTAGTTCCAGAAAGTGAAATATACTTTTTAGTCTCCCATGTCATCACACTCACAAATGATGCACAGAAATATATGCAAAATATGCAAGCAAAACACCAACACACAATAAATAATTTCAAAACCTATCCAAGAATTAACTTTCATTTGCAGAATAAATCCAAATGTTCTTACAATGTCTAGCAGGGATCTACCTATCTAGCTCCCCTTTATTCTACCTATGCTATTTTTATAACCACCAATTAATTACTTTCTGTATGTTGTGGCACAGGCCTTCACAATGCTTATAAAATATTCCAAGAGTGAAATTGACTTTAGATATTCTTTCAACAACTCTCTTAGTCTCAAATACCTTTTTAGGACAGCTATTTATCCAACTATGTCCCACAGATTCTCCAGAACAAATACAGAAAATGGTTCATTTATAAAATAGAATACTATTCAGTTATTAAAAACAAGGATATCATGAATTTTACAGGCAAATGAACTAGAAAATATCATCCTGTGTGAGGTAACCCATACCCCAAAAGATATGAGTGGTATGTACTCACTGATAAGAGGATGTTAGCCAAAACATACAGAATATCCCATGATATAATCCACAGAACCTAAGTTAAACAAGAAGGAAGGTTAAGTGAGAATGCTTAAATCTCACTTAGAAGGAGGAACACAATCATTATGGGAGACAGCAGGAGGGAGGGACCTGGATGGGAGAAGGAAGAGGAAGGGAAAGAGGAGCAGGATTAGGTTGGTCCAAGACACTCATGTATATATAGCAGAGGGCTGCCATGTCTGGTCTCAGTGGGAGAAGATGTGCCTAATCCTGTAGAGACTTGATGCCCCAGGGTTGTGGGATAGCTAGGGGTAGCACTGTCTCAGAGCAAACAGGAGGGGACATGGGGGGAAGAATTCTGTGGAGGGGAAATAAGGGGGTACAACATTTGAGATGTAAGTAAATAAAAATTAATAAAAATCAAATCTGCAGCCACTGTTCAGAAGAGCCCTGCTCTGCCTGTGCTTCCAAAGATGATCATTTACCCATTGACTTTGTTGTAATGATTATCACGTTATGAATAATCTCAACATTTTACAATTTTCAACAGTTTCACATATGTATATAATTTTCATTATTTTATTATTTATTTAATTTCTAACATCAAGAAATATTAGATAAAGGAAGAAATGGATTTATTGTTATTATTTTTCCCTATTTGTTTCAATCTTTTTAAAAGGCCTACAATTGTAAATAACCCATCCTAAAGGTTTAGTAAATATTTTGGAAAATTGCAACTTCTCTGACTATATTGTCTAGCAGTAAATAAATAATGTTTTCTTATTCTTGTATGTCTTTGTTACTAATTCCTATCTACAGTCCTTCATACACACTTAGGGAAAATCACTTTATATCATTCAGGTGGAGCCTTCCAAAAGATGCTCCATATATTTACATATGTATACAGATATATACAGTCATAAACACATGTCCATGGATTTCAAATTTGGTAAATATGGTGCATAATATTGTTGAATACATTTATGACTTATTATTTAAATCTATCTCATTCTTTAAAATGATTATATAATTTTGTATAAGTAACACAATACCACTTATTGATTATTCCAGTGTTGCAAAATATTGCAATTGTCTCCAAATTCTTAAAATTTAAATCCAAGGTAAAAGTGAACCTTATGGACAAATATACCAGTGTTTCTTCAGGGTAGTCTTTGAGAAACAGAATTGTTGACTCATAGAGAGACTGCATTTTACCTTTGATCTTTGCTGTAAATTTTGCTACCAGTTTATGCTCCCAAACCCTAAGATCTGATCTAAATCTATGTAAAACTTTACTGGCCTAATTTTGTCTTGTAATTTCTGTCTTCTTTTGTTTTTTATTCTTTGCTATTAAATGTGTTTATTATAGTATTATAGTAACTGTATACTATTTTTCTTCTACAATTTACCATCTTTCTTATTCTTTTATGCTTTCATTGTTTGTAACTACCTTTAAGACAGAGAATCATTTGGACTGAGTAGACAGTGAGAGAGAAAGAAGGAAATTAGTGCTTTCTCTAGCATCCCAGGTACCCAGTTTTTGAAAATAGAAAAAAAAAAAGACCAAAAACCATCTAGGCTAATGATGATTAGCTTTGATTTTGTCCTAGAAGCCACGAGGTATATTATATTTTGATTAGGTGGTTTTTGTACTGATGTCTAACTTGGTTCGAGGAAGAAGTTTAACTTGTGGTGAAAACAAGGAAAGGTTTTACGTTTTGTTTTGTTTTTGTCTTTCTTCCTCTTTATTTCCTACTTCCCATAAGTTGTGATAAGAACAAGTAGTTTGGAAATTCCTGTATTCTTGCTTCTTCTCAAAGTCTTACACAATCAATTTGTAAGTGCATGGGATAGAAAAGATTAGCAGAGCCTTGCTTTTGATCCCTAGGTGGGTGGGAGACTTGTGGCTGCTTTCAAGGTATGATTCTGGCTACCTCTTCTAATTGGATTACCAAGTCTACATCAAAGTTAGTATTTGTTTACTAATCAGACTTACCCTTACTCCGAATTCCAATACACACACACACACACACACACACACACACACACATACACTTAAGTATCTTATTTCAAATAATTTATTTTGATTTTTATATGTTTTGGTGTTTTCCCTAGACTTATTTCTATGGACCATATATGTACAGTGTCTACAAAGGCCAGAAATTGTGTTAAAATTCTGTGAAGCTGTAGTTACAGTTGGTTGTGATGTGATCCATCATGTGGGTGCTAAGTCCTCTGTAAGTTCTGTCCATCTCTGCAGTCCCCAGGTATGTATTTATAACCACTTCTTAAGAAAAAATAGGCACTTGTATTTTGTAATTCTTCTTATCCCTAAATTGAATTTAGGTATGTAAAATAAAGTCAGATATTTCTAAAATGTTACAGCCAGGAACATAACAGACACAAGTATTATCATTGAAATTTGCCTATACTTTCTACAAATCACTCAACCATCTGAAACATTCCCCACCCCAAAACTCTTTGTTTCAATTTTATGTTCATAGCCCATCTGAGCAATGGAACTGCAATGCTCTGAATACATTAGAGACAAAAACATACCTGCACTGCATTTTTATTTATTTTTCTTGATCTGTTAAAGGCTTCAGAGCTGATGAAGTGACATTTCTGGTCTGTTAGTGACACCCTCTTAAAATAACAAGCAGAAGATTTTATTAGTTACTTGCATCTTGAATCGTTTTTATTTATTTAGGGTATGGTAAGAAAATTTCATCAAGTGTTCTGAGAGACAAATGTACCAAACAAATGTGAACATTAACGGCTATCAGTCTGAAAGTCATTTGTTCTGAAGCCACTTATAATAGCATGCTTTTAGTCAAACTGCAAAACCTCAGTTAGTTCTAATATTTTTTCCTTTTTTATTAGTTGAACAAAAGAGCACAAATATTACTAAGTTAGTATTAAATCTACTCCATTCTCTCCCATTATCTCCCTCAGGAGATTATCTATCTATCTATCTATCTATCTATCTATCTATCTATCTATCTATCTATCTACCTATCTATCTATCTATCTATCTATCTATCTATCTATCTATCTATCTATCTATCTATTTACCTATCTACCTATCCATGTATTTATCTATGGAACTGTTATTGTGTCAGTGTTTGACACACCTCATTTTCAAAAGCATGTTAATCACCAGTGAAATATGACACTTAGATGATAAGATTACAAAGGACATTTTCAGCTAGCTTTCTTACTTCATTAGCATAATATTCTTTGGGTTATAAACAAGATCTTTTTTCAGGAATGGGTAATGGTTGGAATGGAACTGAAGTTCTTAGTCCATGCTAAGTATCTGCTCTACCAGTGAACTACAGCTTCTTTCCCAAAGTTTTCTTTTCTTTTCTTTTTTTTTAATTAGGTATTTTCTTTACTTACATGTAAATTTCTCCTTTCCCAGTTTCCGCTCCAAAAAACAAACAAACAAACAAACAAACAAACAAAAACAACAAGAACAAATCCCTGTTGCCTCCCCCATCCCCATGCCTGCCACCCCACCCTCTCCCACTTATTGGCCCTGGCATTCCCCTACACTGGGGCACAGAACCTTCACAAGGCCAAAATCCTCTCCTTCTATTGATGATCGAATTTGCAATCCTCTACTATACGCATGCTGCCAGAACATTCAGTCCCATCACCCTGTATAGTCCTTGGTTGGTGGTTGAGTCCCTGGGAGCTCTGAGGGTATTAGTTCATATTGTTGTTCGTCCTAAGGGGCTGCAAACCCTTCAGCTCCATAGGTCCTTTCTCTAAAGCCTTCATTGGTTACTGTGTACTCAGTTCAATGGATGGCTGTGAGCCTCTACATCAGTATTAGTCAGGTATTGTCAGAACCTCTCAGGAGATAGCTATATTTAGGCTGGCTTGTCCTTCCTTCAGTCTCTGCTCCATAGTTAATCTCTGCAACTCCTTCTGTGGGTATTTGGTTCCCCCTTTTAAGAAGGAATGAAATGTCCACCTTTTGGTCTTCCTTCTTCTTGAGTTTCTTGTGGTTTGTGGGTTGTTCTTCCTGTATTCGAAACTTCTGGGCTAATAACCACTTATCAGAGAGTGCATACCATGTGTGTTCTTTTGTAACTGGGTTACCTCACTCAGGATGATACTCTCCAGATCCATCCATTTCCCTAAGAGTTGCAAAAGTCCACTTCGTGCGGGTATATCATGTTATTTGAGTATACTCACTACTGTCACCTGTCCCATTCCTATTAGACTCATAGTCCCTCTAGACAGTTTTGGTTTTACACTGATGTTATTTGGACATGTATGCTTTTATAAATATAAAATGCTACATAAAATATAATCCCTCTAAATGGAAGAGAAATGTGAGATTAAGTTAATTCACTTAATGTGTTTTTTTCAGTGTGTTTGTTTTCCTGTAAATGATGCAATATCATTCTTCATTATTGCCAAAAAAATACCCATTGTGAGCATAAGCCTCATCTTCTTTATCCATTTTTCTGCTGTTGGACACCAAGGCTGTTCCATAATATTTGTGGAAAGTGCTGTAGTAAACATTGATGTGAAAGTATAAGGTTTAAAATAATATTCATACAAAATGGCAAACTGGTCTCTTTTTATCATACCACTATTATTACTTTCAACATGATAAAACCATAATATCATTCAATAGTTATCAATCTGCTACTTTAATATCTTGATTTTTTTCTAGCAGAAATTTTTATTTTTATTTTTTTAAAAAAAATATATGGGCTTTACAAATATATACTCTTTTCTATAACTACCTCTTGGTAATACATTTTTTGTTTTATTTATTTATCTGTTAATCTATTTCTGATTTTTAGACAAGTTTTGTGTGTATGTGTGTGTGTGTGTGTGTGTGTGTGTGTGTGTGTTTGTATTCCTGGCTGTCTTGGAACTCACTCTGTACTGAACAGGGTATCCTTAAACTCAAAGATCTAAATGCTCTGTATATCCAGTGCTGTAATTAATGGTGTGTGCCACTACTGTCGATACATTATTTATTATTATTATTATTATTATTATTATTATTTATTATTATTATTATGTACAGCCCTTTACTAGTGGAATGGTGAGAGTTATGAAGCCAGCACATCTGTTTGACAAAGTACCAGTAAAGCTGAGCCACATGCTGCAACTGATCACTGACCTGATGCCCTTTACTTTCAGTTTGAGTCTCTGCATGTTACACTCTTGGGGGGCTCTTAGCATAATTCTTCACCCTCGTCTTCTATTACAAAATTGTTTCTGTATTCCCCTGAGAAATTCCTGAATGTACTGCCCCCTGTTCTCTAGGAAGTAACCTTAGTTGACCCTACTTGAGAGTCTTTTCTGTGCTTTGGACATTGTTATCTGCCCCTAAGTAAATTCATGAAGCACAATATTAGAACAGTTTGAACTTAGAGGAGGATGGCAAAATTCAGCACTATAGGAGAAATGACAGCAGATCATAGCACTGAACTTCCTTTACAGGATATTTAGGATTTCTTAGAATTATAACCTATAAGATGAAAGACCATACACACTAAGTCCCTAGTAAGAACTCAGAAACAAAAGCTATAATGACTATGATAATATAATAGCATGTGTAGATTGTGCAAGAATGATATAAAATTGTAAGAATTAAAAGGTATTAGGACTTGTCATTCTTGGAAAAATTGCTTTACACCAGATTGTTGTAATGTTAGTTAATTTAGAAATAAAACAATTCTTTTACAAAAAATTTAAATTCTTATAAGGGGGGGGGAACAGGGTTTTTTTGTTTTTTGTTTTATTTTATTTTATTTTTTGGGGGGAACTGGAAAAGGAGATATCACATGACATGTAAATAAAGAAAATATCTAATAAAAATGTTATGAAAAACAACAACAAAAAAGATTATAAATACAAATAACAGTGTCAAAAATTCCTAACCTTGTGTTCTCAGGCTCAGATGAATTTGCAATTAATGTGATTGATCATTAAAAGTTAATAATATTTCTTTAAGTGCTTCTTAGCCATTTGAGATTTCTCAGTTGAGAATTCTCTACTGAGCTGTGTACTCCACTTTTTTTTAAAAGGGGTTATTTGGTCTACCTTCCTGAGTTCTTTGTATATTTTTAATATTAGCCCAATCTCAGATATAGGGTAAATAAACAACATTTACCAATCTGTGGGTTGCTGTTTTGTCCTATTGTCAGTTTCCTTTACAGAAGCTTTTCAATTTTATGAGGTCCCATTTGTCTATTGTTGACTTTAAAGCATAAGTCATTGATGTTCTGTTTAGGAAGTTTTCCCTGGTGCCCAAGTATGCGAGGCTCTTCCTCACTTTCTTTTCTACTAGATTCAGTGTATCTGGTTTTATGTGGAGGTCCTTGATCCACTTGTACTTGAGCTTTGTACAAGGAGATAATAATTAATCAATTTGCATTCTTCTGTATGAAAACCTAAAATTGAACAAGCACCATTTGTTGAAAACGCTGTCTTTTTCCCCACTGGATGGTTTTAGTTTCTTTGTCAAAGATTAAGTGATCACAGGTGTGTGGGTTCATTTCTGTGTCTTCATTTTTATCTCATTGATTTATTTGCCTGTCTCTGTACTGATACCATGCAGTTTTTATCACAATTACTCTATAATACAGCTTGAGGCTAGGGATGGTGATTACTCCACAAGTTCTTTTATTATTGCGAATAGTTTTCAATATCTTAGGTTTTTTGTTATTCCAAATGAATTTGAGAATTGCTTGTTCTAACTCTATGAAGAATTGAGTTGGAATTTTGGTAGGGATTGCATTGAATCTCTAGATTACTTTTGGCAATATGGCCATTTTTATCATATTAAACCTGCTAATCCATGAGCTTGGGAGACCTTTCCATCTTCTGAGGTCTTCTTTGATTTCTTTCTTCAGGGATTTGAAGTTCTTGTCATACAGATCTTTCACTTGCTTGATTAGAGTCACACCAAAATATTTTATATTATTTGTGACTATTGCGAAGGGTATTGTTTCCCTAATTTATCAGCCCTTTTGTCCTTTGAGTAGAGGAAGGCACCTGATTTGCTTGAGATAATTTTATATCCAGCCACTTTGCTGAAGTTGTTTATCAGCTGTAGGAGCTCTCTTGTAGAATTTTCTGGTTCACTTATATATACTATCATATCATCTGCAAACAGTGATATATTTACTTCCTCACTCCCAATTTGTATTCCTTTGATTTCTTTTTGTTGTCTAATTGCTTTGACTAGAACTTCAATACTATATTGAATAGGTAGGGAGAGAGTGGGCAGCCTTATCTTGTCCCTGATTTTAATAGGATTGCTTTGGGTTTCTATTTTGTTTGATTTTGGCTATTGGTTTGTTGTATATTGCTTTAATTATATTTAGGTATGCACCTTGAATTCCTGATCTCACCAATACTTTTAACAAGTTATATTTTGTCAAAGACCTTTTTCAGAATCTAATGAGATGATCACGAGGAATCTTAAATGGCTGAGAAGCAGTTAAAGAAATGTTCAACATCCTTAGTCATCAGGAAAATGCAAATCAACATGACTCTGAGATTCTACCTTACACCAGTCAGAATGACTAAGATCAAAAATGCAGGTCACAGCAGATATTGGTGAGGTTGTGGAGAAAGAGGAACACTCTTCCATAGTTAGTGGGACTCCAAGCTGGTAAAATCACTTTGGAAATCAGTCTGGCAGTTTCTGAGAAAATTAGAAATAATTCTACCTGAGAACCCAGCTATATCACTCCTGGACAAAAGATTCTCCAACATATAACAAGGACACATGCTCCATTATGTTCATAGCAGCCTTATTTATAAGACCCAGAAGCTGGAAACAACCCAGCTGTCCTTTAACAGAAGAATGAATACAGAAAAGTGGGGACTGCCTCACTTGGGGATACATCATGTCTACAGACAACAAACCTGACACTGTTGCTGTGGTCAAGAAGTGTTTGCTGACAGGAACTTAGTATGGCAGTTCCTTGGGAAGTCTGTCCAGCAACTGACCAATACAGATGAGGATGCTTGAAGCCAACCATGAGACTGAGTGCAGGGAACTTGGTGGGGGAGCAGGCAGAAGGACTGGAGGAGCTAAGGGGGATTGCAACCCCATTGGAAGAATAACATAGGTTGGCCTGACCACCCAGTTCTCCCAGAGTCTAGACCACCAACCAAGGAATGTAACTGGAGGGTTCCATGGCTCCAGATAAATATGTAGCAGAGGATGGCCTAACCTGACAGAAATGGGAGGGGAGGCCCTTGTTCCCAGGAAGGTTTGATGTCCCAGAGTAGAGGGATGCTGGAGTGGTAGGGTGGGAAAGTGTGGATGGGTAGGGGAGCACCCTCATACAGGCAAAATGAAGGGGGAGGGTGGATGTGGGATGGGGGGTTTGGTGGAGGGGTAACAAAGAAGTGGGATATCATTTGAAATGTAAGCTAATAGAATGATTAATAAAAAATATTTAAAAGTTAATGATATACTACTTAAAGCAGGGTGATTTGTTTGGACTGATTCAGATTCTATTTTCTAAGAATCTTGAAACCTCAGGCTGTTATTTGCTTGCCTGTTTAAGTTAAAAGGATATGTAGGATTTTAGTGATAAGGATACAAGTTTGATGATATTAAAATTTTTCTTTCTGTGCTTAACCTGTAACCCTGGGCATAGTAGAAAACAATACTTGAGACAAAGTGATATGATCTGTATCTCTTGGAATCATGAATGTTTTTGAATCTTTATAAGTAAAGAAATTTTCTGAATGCTAGTCAGTCAGAGTTGTAAAGTATTCCAGTCTTGATGTCTGAATCATCTTTCTCCTTGTATGATATCTGATCTATACATCCTCTCTAGAACCATTTCACTGTTAGGGCTGTCTCACAGCAATTTACTATTATTATTATTTATCATCATAGTTATATTTATTTTTCCCTCATATAATACATCCCAACCACAGCCTACCCTTCCTCCCACCCTCCTATGTCTCCCTTACCTCCTCTTTCCCTCAGATCAGTTGATTCTCCAATTCCCTTCAGAAAAGGATATGAAGCAGTGATATCAAACAAACTCTGCATAATAAGAAGCAATAAGACCAGGCATATATTCTCATATCAAGGCTGGACAAAGTAACCCAGTAGGGGGAAAATGATCCCACTAGTAGGCCAAGAGTCAGAGATACCCCTACTCCCATTGTTGAGAGTCCAACAAATATGAAGTTTTGAAGTTAAAGAACCACAGAATATATGCAAAGGGCCTGGTACAGACTTATGCAGCCTTGGTGGTTGCAACTTCAGTCTCTGTGAGCTACTATGAGTCTTGCTTTTTGATTCTATGGGCTGTGCTCTCCTAGAGTCCTCAACCCCTCTAGTTTTTACTGTCCTTCCTCACTGTTGCCTATGGAGTTCCCTGGGCTCCACCTAATATTTGGCTGTGGGTCGCTGTATCTACTCCTATCAGCT
Organism: Montemys delectorum; assembly: GCA_019843815.1. NCBI lineage: Eukaryota > Metazoa > Chordata > Mammalia > Rodentia > Muridae > Montemys > Montemys delectorum. The sequence goes on from JADRCD010218876.1 coordinate 26,725, forward strand.
GCTAGAGGAAGTCTTTCAGATAATGTTTTATTTAGACACCAATCCTATGAGTATAACAGAACAGCATGAGTAATTATTTCATTGGATGTTTTGTATTTTTTTTGTTTTGTTAGTCTCCACCTACCAGAAGAACAGGCCCTGCCTCCCAGCAGAATAGTTTTTCTTTGACAAAAACCTCCACCCAACCAGAAATCCTGCCTAGCAGAAGAATAGATAGGCATAACAATTGCTGTCCTCCCACCCCACACTTCTTTAGCTCCCTCAGGTAGATATCCCCTGCTCAACTACAGGGCATACTTGCCAGAAGATCAGGTAGGCACATTGCCAGGAGATTTTTCAACTTTTCAGCTCCCTTGGGAAGACACCATTTGACTGAGCACAGGCTACACCTGCAAGAAGACAAGGTAGGCCACCCACTCTATTTCCAGTACTTCCACCTCTCTTTGTTGCCATATCCCAGACCCAACCTTTGAAGCACATGCCCTGCTGGACCAGAGGCCACAGACCAGAGGCCACAAAGGCCACTAGAGCTACAGGCTTTAACATAGATGGAGACTCCTCACTGGATCAGAAGACAAGCCATCCACCAGAACTCCTGCTCCCAACTGGGGGAGAGATCCCTTGTTCTACAAGACACTCAGAAGACTGACCCAAAGTTGGGTTGAGACTGTCCACTCAATCACAGACCTCACTAGTGAGAATAGCAGAATGTAAACACAAACCAAGAAACAAAATACTCATTTCAACAAAGACAAGCCCAGAAAGTGTCACCTAGACATAAGGCATAATCACCACAGACCTAGATGACTAGATGATGGCATTAGAACACAATCAATAACAGACAGATCAATATGGCTCCACCAGAGTTCTCTTACTACAGCAAGCCCTGAATATCCCAAGATAACTGAAACACAAGAAAAAAAAAACCTTAAAACCAACTGTATGAAAATGACAAATGTCCTTAAAGAAGTAAATATATCCCTTAAAGAAAAACCAGAAAAGACAAAAATTGGAGGAAATAAGGCAATCCCTTAAAGAAAATAAACAAACCAAACCAAACCAAATAAAAAAACAAACAGTTAAAGGAAACAAAAATGGTAAAGACATGAAAATAGAAATAGAAGCTGTGCTATTTGGGGTTTGATTGCTGTGAAGAGACACCATGACCAAGGCAACTCTTATAAACGAAAACTAATGGGGGTTGGCTTAAGCTTTCAGAAGCTTAGTCCATTATCATCATGGCAAGAAACATAGCATTGTGCAGGAAGACATGATACTGGAGAAGGAGCTAAGAGTTCTAACTACATCTTGATCTGTAGGCAGCAGAAGACTATGCGCCACACTGGGCTTAGCTTGAACACAGGAGACCTCAAAGCTCTCTCTCACAGTGACATACATCCTCCAACAAGGCCACACCTACTCCAAGGCCACAGCACCTAATAGTGCCATTAGCCAAAGTCCAAGCACTCAGTGAATCTGTGGAGAGACATTCCTATTCAAAACACCACAGAAGCATTTCAGAAGTCACTAAAGCCACTAGAACTGAAGCCTTTAACATGGGTGGAAACTTCTTGCTAGATCAGAAGACAAGAAGCCCACCAAAACTCCT
>JADRCD010218877.1:0-25566 GCA_019843815.1 Montemys delectorum
CCTCCTCTTCCTCTCCCCCTCCTCCTCCTTCTCCCCCTCCCCCTCTGTCCCCTCTTTTCTCCCTCTCTCTGCCTGATGTCCTGCCCATTCTCTCCTGCTTTGCTATTGGCCATTCAGCTCTTTATTGACACATGCATGCTTTTACACAGTGCACAAAGATATTATCCCTACAAGGTTTATTTGGCTTATATATCCTGAATCGCAATCTACTGAAGGAAGCCAGGGCAGAAACTCAAGCAGGACAGGAACCTGGAGGCAGGAGCTGACAGAGGCCATGGAGGGGGTGTGCTTCCTGGATTGTCCTTCTGACTTGCTCATAGCACCCAGCACCAGCAGTGCAGGAATGACCCCACCCACAATGGACTGTACCCTCCCCAACAATCACCAATTAAGAAAATTCCCTTCAAGCACTGGAGTGGTGGCCCATGACTTTAGTCCTAGCACTCTGGAGGCAGAGGCGAGTGGATATCTTTGAATTTGAGGTCAGCTTGGTCTACAGAGTCCTACAAACCTGCCTGCAGTCTGGTCTTATGGAGACATTTTCTTTTTTATTTGTTTGTTTGTTTTTCGAGACAGGGGTTCTCTGTGTAGCCCTGGCTGTCCTGGAACTCACTCTGTAGACCAGGCTGGCCTCGAACTCAGAAATCCACCTGCCTCTGCCTCCCCAGTGCTGGGAAGATTTATTTATTTTATGTATTTGAATACCACTGTAGCTATACTGATGGTTGTGAGCCACCATGTGTGGTTGCTGGGATTTGAACTCAGGACCTTTGGAAGAGCAGTCAGTGCTTTTAATCGCTGAGCCACCTCCCCAGCCATATATATGTATGTGTGTATATATATATATAATTTTTTTTGTTTTGGTTTTTTTGAGACAGGGTTTCTCTGTGTTGCCCTGGCTGTCCTGGAACTCACTCTGTAGACCAGGCTAGCCTCAATCTCAGAAATCCACCTGCCTCCGCCTCCCAAGTGCTGGGATTAAAGGCGTATACCACCACTGCCCAGCTCCACCTTGTTTTTTAAGACAGGGTCTCACTGAACCTGGAACTCACTGATTGGGCTAGAGTGGCTGCCAGTGTCTCAATGCTGGGGTGGCAGATGCTTTTATATGGGTGCTGGGAATCCAAACTCAAATCCTCATGCTTGTTCAACAAATACCTGACCTACTGAGCCCCATCCCCATCCCATCCCTTCTATTTCGTAGAGTTCCAGGGAGTTCTGTGAGAATGTAGGCTCTGCCACAGGCCCTCAGCCCCTACACTCCATCCGGCTATGTGGCTTTTGTTCTCAGTCCACTTCTACAGACCGTGGCAGGTGTGTTCTAGTACTCACTTTGTCTGTACAAATGTCACAGGTTGACACTGCCCTCCCTATCGTGCAGGTTTGAAACTGAGGTGAAAGAGGAAAGTGTCCTGACTCCTGGGGGCTTCCCACCAACCACAATGGTGCATCACACTGGTGGCTTAGATCGGGGGTAGGGTGGGGGTGGGGGGTGGGACAAGGCTCAGCCCAACAATGATGTTTGGGCAGGGCAGCAATAAGTTTTCATGGCTTACCCTGGGCCAGGAGTGAGAGCTCTTGATGGCTCTGCCTGGTAGCTGGGCTCCAGTCTGAGGAGCTAGGGGAGGAAAGGAGGCACGGGATGTTGGGGAGACTCTTTTTCCTACCTCGGATCTCTGATCTCTTACTGTTCAAAGAGAAGTAGGTGCAGTGGCATGGGCCCGAAATCTCAGCAACGGGAGACTGGCAGGAGGACCAGTCATTGAACTATATTAAATGTTGGGCATGGTGGCACACGCCTTTAATCCTAGCACTCAGGAGGCAGAAGCAGGTGGATCTCTGTGAGTTTCAGCCTGGTCTACAAAGGAAGTTCCAGGGTAGTTAGGGCTACACAGAGAAACCCTGTCATGAAAAAAAGATACATAATTATACATATATAATTTTAAATATATACTTAAATATTTTAATTGAGTATAATTAAAAATTAAATATATAAAATTTTAAATATATATTTAAAATATATGTGTGAGGACACGTCTTATCCTCTTAGTAGTAATATATAAATATATAAAAAATGTACATATATTTACCATGTTCTAAGATAAGTACCATTCTATTGAACTACTTCCTCAGCCCAAGAATACACACACTCACACACACACACACACACACACACACACACACACACACAGAGACACACACACACCGTACAGTAAACTCTGTACTGTATGTACAGTCCAGGATGGCCTCAGCTTGGCTATGCAGCTATGCAGTTGAGGAAAACCTTGACTTCCTAACCGCCCCCCCCACCCCCGTTCTTTCCTCCCGAGTGCTTAGGTTACAGATGTACATTCTATACCTAGCTTCCTATGGTGATGGATATCAAATTCAGGGCTTTGGGAACATCAGGCAAAGCATTGTACCCACTGAGCCAAATCCCCAGCCCCAAGAACCATATTCCCACATCAGACTGGCTCCGAGGACTCGTTGACAAACCCTTTAGTTGTCAAAGCACAGCTTTTTGTACAAAGCAACTCCAGGTTCACATAGACGCTCTAGGGTGTCCTGGGGGCTGGCTGCTGAGGAGCGGAGGAGCCTAGCAGGCTTGGGGCCGCCCCTCAGCACTCATCATCCTTGGCATCCTTATTCGCTCGCTTTCGGACCTTTCCCGGTCCAGGGGCCGCCAGCTGTCCAGGGGAGGCTGGAGCCAGGTTCACCCAGCCCGGCCCCCGCGGCAGCACGTGGCTCTCATTGAGTCTGAGGACCCGGTAGTTCTCGTAGTGTACATTGTGGGTGATGTCCTTCAGGTCCTGGAGATGGGAGCTGAACGAGGAGGGGAGGCGAGTCAGCCTAGGCCCCAGTGGTCCCAGGCTCCCTTAGCAGCCGCCCAATCACAGGGGGCCCCAGACCTCACCGGATGAGCAGATCTCTCAGGAGAAGAAACTCACAGTGCGCCATGTTTTCCACTGCAAGACATGGGCCTAGCATAGCTCTGTTCTCTCAGAGTACACAGTGCTGCAGGTTATGGGACCTTCTGGGACCCGCTATTGCCATGCTCTCCTGTCTTTTCCCACTTCCTCCTTCTTGGTTTATTCATTCACTCATTAATTCATTCATTGACTCACTCAGTCATTCATTTTTGTATCCCTGGGGCTTGGTTCCTACAACTAGGTGCTTAACTAGTGAACCTATCCTTTATTACAGGTAATACTATGACCATGACACCAAAGACAACATTCATGGTTTTTTTTTTTCTTTTTTTGAGCCCAGGTCTCATGCAGCCCAGGTTGGCCTCAAACTTGATCAGTAGCAGAGGATGGATGACCTTGGACTTCTGATTCTCCTGCTTCCACTTCTCCTATGCTAGGATTATGGATGGGCTACCATGCTTGGCTCCAAATGTTTTTAATAATGGTAATAATAAATCAGGGAGCTGGCCGTGGTGGTCCAGGCCTGTAAACTCAGCACTTGAGAGGCTGAGATAGGAGGAAATCCCATTTCCAGACACATGGCAGGGCTACATTAAGTTTTGGCAAGTCATAGTTGCCTTCCAGGTTTGGGCAGATGCCAGGGGAGGCATTCAAAGGATGCCGTGGATGTGGGGTGTACTGATTTCCAACCCCCTACCCACTGCACGCCTGCTATGTTCCCAGACTTACCTTCAATGATGCCCCATTTGGTCTTCCGGCCCAGGACACATCTCCCATTCACTATGTGCTCTCGGTCAGCCCCAACCACAGCAAAAGGGATCTGCTCCTAAAAGAGAAGAGAATCTGAAGCAGGAGGTGGGCACATAAAACTAAGAAGTCTCAGGGCTGGAGAGCTGGCTCAATGGTCAAGAGTACTGTCTGATCTTCCAGAGGTCACGAGTTCAATTCCCAGCACCTCCACAGCAGCTTAAAATTGTCTGAAATTCCAGTCTTAGGGGATCCAACAGCCCCACACAGAAATTCATGAAGGCAAAACACCAATACGCATAAAGATAAAAATAGATAAATCATTTTTAAAAACCCTAGGAAGTCCCAAAACACCAACTGGAGTTCATAGTACCCTCTATTGAACAGGTGCATAAATGTTCAGCTGCTGGTGAAGTGCCTGCAGAGGTAAATGTTAGCAGAGTAGCCCAAGCACACGGTTGTGTTAGCAACTCCCACATGGATAGTACAGTTTTGGAGCCAGACAGTGGTGGGAAATGCCCTTAACCACAGCACTGGGGAGGCAGAGGCAGGCAGGTCTCCATGAGTTCGAGGCCAGCCTGGTCCACTTTGTGAGCTCCAGGACAGCCAGAGCTATGAAGATAGATCATGGCTCAAAAACAAACCAATCACATAACAACAAAAACTTCTCATGATAACTAGGAGTTTACTTTAAAAATTAGTTACACTTCCTCATTTGTGTGTATGTGTGCATGCATGTATGAATGTGGGTACCTACATGAAACGTTGTCACAGGACATTTTGGGAGTGCTGTTTATCTCCTGAGGATAGAACTCAGGTTGTCAAGCTTGGACAAACACATTTATCCACTGAGCCATCTTGCTGGCTTTCTCATAAACCTAAAAAGCATAGATTTAATTAATTAATTTGTTTATTTGTTTACTTGGTTTTTCAAGACAGGGTTTCTCTGTGTAGCCCTGGCTGTTCTGGAATTCACTCTGTAGACCAGGCTGGCCTTGAATTCAGAAATCTGTCTGCCTCTGCCTCCCAAGTGCTGGGATTAAAGGTGTGCACCACCACTGCCCGGCAAAAAGTATAGATTTTTTAAATGTATTCTTTTAATTAAAAATATTTTTATTTTTGAAATTACATTTATGTATTAATTTTTTCAAGATTTAAAAATAGGGGTTGGAGAAATGGCTCAGTGGCTGTATTGTTCTTACAGAGGCCCCAAGTTCCGTTTCCAGCACCCATATGGGGCACACAAACAACTCCCTGGAACTCCAGCTTCAGGGAGCCAACCTCGCTCACCTCTTTGGGTTCATAGACAGACACATAGACATAGACATAAATATATAATAAATAAAAATAAAAAATAAAGATTCAAAAATATTATTTTAAATTATGTATATGTGTGTGCTTATATGTGCATGTGAGTTACATGACGGGTGTTGACTCCCCTGAGCTGAGTTACAAGTGATGTGAGTCACGTGACAGGTGTTGACTTCCCTGAGTTACAGGGGATGTGGGTCACGTGACAGGTGTTGACTCCCCTGAGTTACAGGGGATAGTGGTTTGCTTAACTTGTGCTCTGGGAACAGAACTCGGGTCTTCTGGAAGAGCATCCATCCAGTCTCTTAACCTTTGAGACATTTCTCCAGCTGTCTGCCTGCCTGCCTGCCTGTCTGTCTGTCTGTCTGGAATTGGTTCTTTTCTTCCACTACGTGGGTTCCAGGAATTGAATCAAAATGACCCAGCTTGACGGAACTAAGCAGTGAGCCATCTTCTCAACACCCATTCTTGATTTAAAGATTCACTTTTCTGCAAGGCATGGTGGCGCACGCCTCTAATCCCAACACTCAGAAGCAGGCAGATTCCAATCAGATGAGTCTGAGGCCAGTCTGGTCTACAGAGTAAGTTCCAGGACAGACAGAATTACAGAGAGAAACCCGTCTCAAAACAAACAAACAAATAAACAAAACAAACCCAAAACAAAAGAAAACAAAATTTGTTTTCTGAGACAGTCTCTCATGTATCCCAGATTGCCCTTGAACTCATGTAGCCAAGGATGAGCTTGAATTTCTGATCCTTCTGCTTCCACCTCCAAGTACTGGGATCACAGGGTTACAGGTATGCACCACCATGTACTTCATCATTAAAAAAATTTTGATTTTATTATTGATTGGAATGCTGGAGATTAAAATCACAGCCTCATGCGTAGCAGGAACACGTTGTGCCTCTGTGTTATTTCCCAAGGATATGGGATGTTTCTTTCCTCTGGTGATGGGGACAAAGCCCAGGGCTTCCACACACCCTACCAATAAGCTGTTTTCACTGGCACAGGAGGAAGCCCATTTGTTTTCTCTCCTCTGCAGCTGCTCTCAGGCCACAACTGCAGGGTGGGGTAATTGTTCCAGAGACCGTCTGGTCCACAGAGTCTAGAATCTACTGTCTGGCTATCCATGCAGAAGCTGCCCAGGTCCTATGCCTGTTTACTCCCTTGTGGCTGAGAGCAGAGATTCACACTTGGCAGCTCCCCAGTCCTTAGTCTGGTTTTTGAGATAAGGGATCACTGTACAGCTCAACCTAGTGTAACATGTAACTCAGGCTGGCCTTGCATTCGAAATTCTCCTACCTCAGCCTACTGAGTGCTGGGATTACAGACCTATGTCACCACACCAGGAACTAATCGTTAAATTTTTATTTTGTTTTCTTCTGAGACAGGGTTTCTCTGTGTAACCCTGGCTGTCCTGGAACTCACTCTGCAGACCAGGCTGGCCTCAAACTCAGAGATCCACCTGCCTCTGCCTCCTGACTGCTGGGATTAGAGGCATGCACCACCACCACTGTTGGGCATGTTTGTATTTTTTATTTATTTATTTATTTATTTATTTATTTATGTATGAGTCTTTGTGTGTGTGTGTGCGTGCATGAACACATCAGAGGTGTATGCATTGCACAATGTCTGGCTTCCCTTGTATATTTTACATTTTGGTTGTCTTATATTGTTGAGTAGTTAAGAGTTCTTCATATGTAAGGATGTGTGTAAGGATGGCTTTCCAGTTAGAGCCATGCTGGCAAACATTTTTTCTGTGGGTTATGTGATAAGAGCCATTTGTTGCTCATCTTGAATCTGTGGACAGATAAGGAACCTTTCCATATACACTCATCTCCTGGAATTGCAGAGAGGGATCAATTTTCAGAAGGGAAGGATGAGTAGGAAGGCCAAATGCTGTTGGTATCCCTGGCCTTCAGAACTTTCTAAAGCATCTTACCCGAATCTTACTGTTGAGGAGCCTGTCGTTGACGTCTTCATCGAAACACTTCTGCGGGTACACATCGATGCAATGAGTTTTCAGGTTTTGCTGGATCTGGGGAACCAAGGATAAATGATCTCAGCCCACCAACCATTCTGCTCCCTGCCCACTGTCCTAGCTCTGCCTTGGGCACCCAGATCACCCTGCTCCTGAAGGCATCTCGTTCTTCAATGGTCAGGCTGTCAGCCCGGGCGATCACTGGCACCACATTCACAGTCCGGCACAGCCGCCGCAGGAACTCGATGTCTAGGGGCCGTAGGCTTGGGGCGGATGAGTGAGGGAAGAAAGCCAGCCCAAAGATGCTATTGAGAATCCTTTTCACCATCCCTACCCCATCCAAGTGGCCCTCCCCGAAGCCAGTGGGTCACCTCACCAGTGGCCAGTGGGTGGTACAAAGTACACACAGCAGTGCACACGGGTGTCGGGGATGTGGCGCTGGCGGGTGATGAGAAGCTCTTCCTGTAGGTACTGCTCATACTGTTGGTTGATGTAGCTCAGGATAGGGTCCCAACTGGGGCAAAGATATCTCCTCAGTACCACCCCAGGACCCACCATCTCCTAGCCTCTGGTGGTCTATCTACATGAACAGAGACACACAGAGACCTCTGCCTCTCTTCGTTGATATCTGAGCTTTCCTGTTCATAAAGCGAGCACATTAATAGCGTTTATTGGCTGGGCCTGGTGCAATAGGCCTGTCATCCCTGCTCTTCAAGAACCTGAGGCGGGAGGAATATAAGTTTATGAAACAGAGTCTCAAAACATAAAGCAAAAACTGGAGCTGGAATATCATTCGATGTTTGCTAACACATACCACATCCTCTGTTCACTCTCCAGCACTAACCCATGCATATACTGACATACATATTACATATGTATCATATATATGTGTATATATGTATATATATATATATAAAATTTGCTTGCTCCTTAAATGACAATTGGTCACCAACATAGTTCAAAACACCATTATTTCTCACCTAGTGATCTGGTGTCATCCTGTGTGTGTGTGTGTGTGTTCACGTGTGTGCACATGGATGTACGTGTGTGGAGGTCAGAGGTCAATCTTGCTCTCTTCTTTAGCTGCTCTCCACAAGCTCTCTGTGTAGCTCTGCCTGACTTGGAACTCTCTCCAGAAACGAGACTGTCCTTGAGCTCAGAGAGGCCCACCTGCTTTGGTCTCCTGAGCAACTAAATGATGGAACTAAAGTCAGGTGCCAGCTGGGCATGGTGGTGCATATTTTAATTCCAGCTCTCAGGAGGCAGAGGAAGGTGGATCTCTGTGAGTTTGAGGCTAGCCTGGTCTACACAGTAAGTTCTACGACAGCCAGGGCTACACAGTGAGACCAATCTCAAAAAGAACTAACAAAAGGCAAGTACTACCTCACCTGGCTTTACCTTGTGTCTTGAGCTAGACTGATTAGCCAACAGAGCTCTTGATCCTTAGGTTTTCAAGACAAGTACTTTACTGAAGGAACCATCTCTCCAGTCACCCAAGAATCTCTCGCCTCCTCTGGTGGACCCTTCCTGCCCTGCGCTTTTGTCGGCACAGCACTCCAATGATCCGATGGCTGCCTGCCTGCCTGAGCTCTTGGAACCCAAGCCCAGGTCCTCACACATGCTCTGGAGGCAACCTAATGCTGAACTGTAACGCAAAGCTATATATGATCAGCCCGTTTCTCACTTTTCTTTTGAGATGACAGTCTTGTGGCTCAGGCTGGCCTTGAACTCATGACCACTCTGCTTCAGTTGGCAGAGTCCAGGGATTACAGAAGTATGGATTTCTGGTGCTTTTATCAAGCACCAACTCTGTGCTAGATAGCTGGCTGAGACCTGTACATACTCAACATGCTTCAGTTTTGGAGACTGACAGGGGTATACTTGTCATATACAGAAGGAAACAGAGCAGGGACAGGGACTCCCCACCCCAGGACCCACCACTTGTCATTGTTGATCTGGTCTCCAAAGCCAGGTGTGTCTGTCACTGTGAGCTTCAGCTTCAACCCCTTCTCCTCGATGACTGTAGAGGGAGACACATGGAAGACGAGGACCCTGGGTAGGCCCCTGGGGGGAGGCAGGGTCACTCACCATGGGTCACAGAGTGCAGCTCCAATGTTTGTGGCATGGGTACATCCAGGTTGGGTACAGTTGACTGCCATATTTTAGATTTGAACAGTGTGTTCACCATGGTGGACTTGCCTAGCCCACTCTGCCCTAAGATGCAGAACACAGTGGTCACAGTTTGTTAGGATATATATCTCAAACTGTGTGCATGTGTATGTGTGTGGTGTGTGTGTGTGTTGGTTTGAATGGGAATGGCTTCCACAGGCTGGCTCATATTTGAATATTTAGTTTCCTTTTGGAAGGATTAGGAGGTGTTGTCTTATTGGAGGAGGTAAGTCACGGGGTGGCCTTGGAGGTTTAAAAAGCCCCGGCTTACACGGTTGCTCCCTCTCTGCCCATGTAAGTCTTCAGGGCAGATGTGAGTCCTCAGCTATTGCTCCAGTGCCCTCCGATGCATCGATGCATGCTCGCCTGCTGCTATTGCCTCCTGCCATGATGGTCAGAAGCTAACCTTCTTAAACAATAAACAAACCCTAAGTAAATGATTGCTTTTGTAAGTTGTCTTTAGCTGGGCATCGTGGCACATGCCTTTACTTTAATCCCACCCAGCACTTGGAAGGCAGAGGCAGGTGGATCATTGTGGGTTTGGGGCCAGCCTGGTCTACATAGTAAGTTAGTTCCAGGACAGCCAGAGTTACATAGTGAGACCCTGTCTAGAAAATAAGCAGGTTGTAGTGGGTTGGCCTGATGCTGCTTGTGTTCTAATGCTAATCGGCTCCTCAAGACAGTTCTGCTCCTGACTGACAGTAACCCTATTCCACTTCAGGGAAGATGATGAGCATCAATAACCTCCGCAATATACTGCGGGGGAAACGCCCTAACTTTATTGTAAACAAAGTGCTGTCTAAAAAGGACAAATGGATGCAGGAGAGTTGATTGCAAACTCTCCCAAGACAGGGTAAGATAATCCTTCATAATTCCCGCTTCATTTAAGGTCTGTCAGATGTTCTGGGCCACAAGGCGGAAAAGAGATGCACCAATGTTGCAAAGAATATTGGGGACGTTCAGGCGATAAGCTCTCTCTGTCATTTCTTGATTTTTGGAATCTGCAACCCTCGTTCCATACATACTCAAATAATATTTATTTCTTCTCAAATCTCTGATGGGGTTGAAAAACTAGATATAATCTTACAATTAAACTTAAGTTGTTTAGCATTAAAGAAGGTGTTCTAGATTTTAAAAAATGCTCTTAGAATGGCAATACAAATTAAATCAAAGATGATTTAGGCACAAAATTGTAAATTCATTAAAATAGGATAGATGATAAATTATGTCATCTAAATTACAAAATACAAACAAACTGGACTTTTTTTGTTTGTTTGTTTGTTTTCAAGACAGGGTTTCTCTGTGTAGCCCTGGCTGTCCTGGAACTCACTCTGTAGACCAGGCTGGCCTCGATCTCAGAAATCCGCCTGCCTCTGCCTCCCAAGTGCTGGGATTAAAGGCGTGCACCACCACCACCTAGCTCAGACTGGACTTTTAAATGTAATTCGTATTTAATAATTTTCATAATTTTGTTACTATAAGAAAAAGAGCCTTTTTAATTGGACAAAAAGGGGGACCTGTAGTGGGTTGGCCTGATTGAAGCCACATGGGGAGCTGTAGTGGGTTGGCCTGGTACTGCATGTATTCTAAGGCTAGTATTGGTTCCTCAAGACTGGTTGCCCCAGAGAGGAGAGAGTCTGCATTTAGACCCAACTGACTCTATGTGAGTGGTGAATAAAGATGCCGGCAGCTAATAGTTGGGTAGAAGGGCCATAGGTAAGGTCAGGATTCCTAGGCTTGGGGTTGGAGGAAAACCAGGAGAGAGAGAGAGAGAGAGAGAGAGAGAGAGAGAGAGAGAGAGAGAGGAAGAAGGAGAAGAAGGAGGAGAGAGAGAGAAGAAGGAGAGACAGGAGAGAAGAAGAAGGAATGGAGGAGAGAAGAATGGAGGAGAGAAGAAGGAATGGAGGAGAAACTGCCGTAGGTTAGGTGAGTCATGAAAGGTGGCCCTGAGGCTGGTCATTTGGAGTTAAGAGCAGCCCAGATGAAACATAGTAGGTAATTAAGTCATAACTCAGGGTTATCTATAGGAAACTAGATTCTAATAGCATAGAGAGCACATAATCTGCCCAGCTCTTGTACTGGTTAAGGCTTAGTGTAAATGTTAAGGTTGTGTGTGCCTTTTATCTGGGAACTGACCAATCAAGGCGGGGCAGAGACCCCAGATTGGGACTAAAAATCTTTACAACATAAACAAACAACAAAAAACCCCTCAGAACAATAACAACAAAGTTGCCTTGGTCATGGTGTCTCTTCACAGCCATAGAACAGCAACAGAGACAGTGTGAATGGGAATGCATGCACACATTTATGCATGTGAAAGCTAAGTTCATCTTTGTGTGCCATTCCTCGGGAGCGGCCCATCTTATTTTGAGACCAGGTTTCTTACTGGAGCCCAACAATTGTCCACTCTCTACTTCTGCATAGCTGGGATGCAAGCAGGCACTGCAGCCCTGGCCTTTCTACCTAGATAGGCTCTGCAGACTCGGTCTCCAGTGTTCATCGCTTATATGGGAAGAACTTTACTGAGTGAAGTCTCCATCTCCCTGACTCCTGCTATTTAGTGCTGGGATGGAACCCACTGCTTACAGATTCTAGCAAGATCCGTTGTTTTTTCCTCTAAAGATATGTTTGTTTTTATTTTACACTTGAGTGCTTTGGATGCATGCATGCATGCATGTCTGTGATCACATATGTAGGGTTCCCTCAGAGGCCAAAAGAGGACATTGGATTCCCTAGAACTGGAATGACAGACAGTTGTGAGCTTCCATGTGGGTGATAGAAATTGAACCCAGGTCCTCTGGAAGAACATCCAGTGACCTTAATCACTGAACCATTTCTCTATGCCCTTCTTCCCCCCTGCCCCGCAGACAGTGTGCCATGTAGCCCAGGATAGCTTCAAACTGGCTAGGTTGTGCAAGAAGACTTGAACTCTTCCTGACTCCATTTCCTCTCAAGTGCTGGGATTAGAGGCATGTACCACCATGCCCAGCCCCCCGCTTCCCCCTCTCTCATTCTCTTTCTCTCAGGTTTTTTTTTTTTTTTTTTTTTGGACAGGGTTTCTTTGTGTAGTCCTGGCTAGGATTAAAGGTGTGTGTCACCAGAGCCAGGCAGTGGTGGCACACACCTTTAATCCTAGCACTTGGGAGGCAGAGGCAGGCAGATTTCTGAGTTCGAGGCCAGCCTGGTCTACAGAGTGAGTTCCAGGACAGCCGGGGCTACACAGATAAACCCTGTCTCGAAAAACCAAAACAAACAAACAAACAAACAAAAAGGTGTGTGTCACCACTGCTCAAATCCCTCTCTCTCTTAAAACACCTTGTTTTGGTGTGTGTGTGTGTGTGTGTGTGTGTGTGTGTGTGTGTGTGTGTGTGTGCAGATACTCATACAGAGGAATAAGAGAGAAATTTTGAGAACAGGATGTGCTTCCACTCTGTGAGTTCCGAGCTCTCACTAGAATCAGGATCAGCACTACAGCAAGGGTCGTGTGTGGCTGCTGCATCGGAAGGCCCTTCAACCGTGATTATCCTTGGCTGCAGCAATTCAGTTCTGGCTGACTTTGTATCTAGGGGCTCAACATCTCGTATGTTTAATTTCAGCCCTCCTATGAACTGTTAGGTCAGCTGCCCTTGCAGATCAGAAGACTGAGTCCAGGACAGGTGAGATCCTTCATCCATCCTCCCCTCTGTGACTCTGCCCCTAACTCACCTACTACCATGATATTGAACTCAAACCCAGTCTTCATCGCCTTGATCCTCAGCTGGTCTAGCACAGCCTCAATGCCCACAGGACCAAACATCTCACAGGGTGGGGTCCGGGGGCTGGAGGGCCTCGAAGAGCAGGGAGAGGGTGATCGCCTCTCATCCATGGGGCCAAGGGGTACAATGGTGCCTGTTGCTGGGAGAGTTTTGGAGAGAAGTGTTGTGTTGCTATGGCTGGGCTCAGAGGGGGTTACTCTGAGTAAACTTTTAAGAAAAGGCCTTAGGTGGTGATGATGCATGCCTTTAATCTCAGAACTCCCAGAAAAAGAGGCAAGTGGATCTCTGTGAGTCTGAGGCCAGCCTGATCTACAGAGTGAGTTCCAGGACAGACAGAGCTACACAGAGAAACCCTGTCTCAAAACGAACAAGCAAAACAAAACAAAAAAGGAAAAGGTCTTATGTAGCCCAGGCTGACCTCCATCCACTCTGTAGCTTAAGATAACCCTCCTGTTTCCATCTCCAATGTGCAGGGATTACAGGCATATGCCATCATGCCTGTTTTGTATTATGCTGGGGAACTGAACCCAGGGCTTCCTGCACACTGGAAAAGGACTCTATCAGTTAAGCTATACCCCAGTCCATCCTGCCCCAAAGACTTTTATACTGTAGTTTAGGCCAGTCTGGAACTCCCTATGTAGCTTAGAGCAGGACAGCCTTGAGTTCGTGGCAATCCTCCTGCCTTAGTTTCCTGAGTGCTGAGATTATAAATGTTTGCCAGTATACCTGGTTGGGAGTTCTCACTTCCAAACCCTGACTGAGGGTATGGTTTATCCCCCGGTAAGACTGAGCCATCCCAGGTGGAGGGCTGCGGGTTCAGTCCCCATCCTGAGATATGCAGGTCTCAGAAATGTACCCTTGTCTCATCCTTACAATAAGATGTCAGTACCTGAGTGGGAAATCAGACCCTTGTATTTATGTCTAGACTGGAGTCCTTAAAGAGTCACAATTAAAGGGGAAGTGCTATTCATATCCCAACAGGGAACTTGGGGAAGGGGCTCAAAACTAGGGGACAAAGAACAGGGTTGGAAGTGATGAAGAGACAGAGACAGATCTCAAATGAAGGAAACACACTCACTCACACTCACACACACAGGTCAGAGGTAGGATACATGGGCAGAGAAGACAGCCTGGGAGGGAGAAGGTTAGAAGGGCAGGGACCCATGGGCAAGCAGCAGAGGACGCAGAGGAAGAGAAGTTGGCTCATGTAGCACCTGGTGGATGAGTCCCTTGGGGGAGCTGGGAGTAGCTGGCAGGCTGCGCTGGGGGGGAGGGGAGGGCTGGCAGTTAGCCCCAGAATCCCTGTCTTCTTCCTCCTTCCTGTGACCTACCCCCTCCCTCTCAGGCAGGAGGGGCTAAGGCCAGGGATTTACTTGTTCCTGCTCCCTAAACCCTTGACACCTGGCAATGACCCTGACCTAATCACACAAGACTCCCAGGCACCCAGTCAGCTCCCTCATCAAGACTCCAAGTTGATAAAAACCAGTTTCCACTTCTCAGTTCATGAGCCTTAGCTTTCTGGCCACTGTCTAGAAACTGGCACTCCTTTGGGTTAACTGAAACTACCCACTGGGGAGCCCTGGGGTGCTAAGTAATCTATACCCTATAAAGTTACATTTATACCTTCGGTTAAGAGAAGTTCAAGGTCACACTGGGGGAAATGGCAGAGCTGGAGAAGTAGGCAGGCTGCTTCCTCTGTTTCCTGCTTACAGGAAAATGTCCTATACCAGTATACTTTAGATGAGAAGAAGGCATGGTGGAACACACCTGAAATTCCAGCACTTGAGAGGCTGATGCAGGAGGATTGTGAACTTGAAGCCATCTTCATCTATACAGCTAGATCCTGTCTCAAAACAAAACAAAACAAAAACAAACAAACAAACAAACAAACAAACAAAAACCAAAAAGGAGGTATGAGGTGAGGCTGTAGAGATGGCTCAGAGTTAGACTGGCTGCTCTTGCAGAGGATCCAAGTGAAATCCCATACATGCACCCATATATGATGGCTCACTACTATGTAAAACTCCAGTCCTGGGGTATCTGACAACCTCTTTGGCTTTCTAGGGCATCGCACACACATGGTGCACAGACATGCATACAGGCAAAATAGACATATGCATAGAGTAATACAACAACAATAATAATGAATATTATTAAAGAGCACTGTTGCTTTTGCGGAGGATGAAGTTGGGTTCTAAGCACCCATGACAGACCATTTACAGCCTGTCAGGAGCCATCACAGCCTGTCAGGAGCCATCCAGGAAAAGCTCAAACCAGCAGGTGATGTCTTAGTCAGGGTTTCTATTTTTGCACAAACATTATGACCAAGAAGCAAGTTGAGGAGGAAAGGGTTTATTCAGCTTATTTTCACATGGCTGTTGATCACCAGAGGAAATCAGGACTGGAACTCAAGCAGGTCAGGAAGCAGGAGCTGATGCAGAGGCCATGGAAGGATGTTTTTTACTGGCTTGCTTCTCCTGGCTTGCTCAGCCTGCTCTCTTATAGAACTCAAGACTTCCAGCCCAGAGATGGCACCACCCACAAGGGGCCCTACCCCCTTGATCACTAATTGAGAAAATGCCCCACAGCTGGGTCTCATGGAGGCACTTCCCCAAGTGAAGCTCCCTTCTCTGTGATAACTCCAGCCTGTGTCAAGTTGACACACAAAACTAGCCAGTACAGGTGGTCTTTCTCAGATGGTTCCTCCATGGACTGAAAATCTATGATGAAGGTGCTTTTTTAAGCAAGGCTGAGGGGATTATATCTGAGAAAGGATTCCTGCTATTAATATGTTTTTCCTGTTATTATTAAATATATATAACAATCACTAGGTATTAGCCCACCCTTTTGAGCAGAGCTCTGCAGAACAAGGAACATGTACTTGTGATGCTACATAAATAAATAATGATTTCTTAATTCTAAATGATGATCCTATAAGAATTCCTAAACTATATTAGTAATTATTAAAATCTCTTATAACAAGACTGCTATTAAGTCCTTTCTGATGTCAAAACTGGAATGAGAACTCTGACAGTTTTCAAGTGTCATCAGTTAATTGCTTCTGAGATAGCAAGCAGGCGTCTACAATTTAGAGCCCATTCCAAGAGGTTGTAAAGCAATTTACCAAAGGCTATAAAAAGGGAACCAAGGATTTATTATAGGTACAAGGACAGAGGATAACATATTGACTGGGTTTATCTATACAAATCTTTACTAATAATTTAGCCACAAAAATTATGTTTTTTTTTTTAACTTTCAGTGAACCTGTTGAGCTTGTGATAGATAATGAATGTTTAGCCAGATAATTACTCTTAATGGTTATGCATGTAAACATTCTCTGTTGTATGATTTATGATTTGAATTTATGTTTTAACTTCTTGTAAACTTTTGTAAAAAAAAATAAAAAAGAAAAGAAAAGGATGCTGGAAAAAAAAATATGATCTATTTTCCTAAAAGGGGGTACAAAAGACTAGGGAAGACTGCACTGCATAGCTTTAGGAGTAAAGCATTGGGAGCAAACCAAATGGGAGTGAAGGCACCGGGAGCAAGGGCATTGCTCCATCGGGGCAGCAGGAGAGAGCAAGATTAGAAGGAGACTGCAAAGTGGAATAAGGCAACATAAAAAATTGAGAGAGCAATATGCAGAATGCAGAGGGAAAGAGGGGGAAAAAAAAAAAGAAGTTGCAGAGAGTGCAGAAGCAGTAGGCAGGCTTCTCCTGACCCTGGAACAGCACAGGTCTTTTCTTAACAGCAAGGCAGGCTTAGTCTTACTAAAGAGAACAAAGCTTTCTTCTTACAGACTTAGGCCTAATTCATTTAGCATTAAAGGGGTAGAAACTTTTTCTTTCTCTACGCAATAAAGGCTGGAGCTTATTCTTCATCCAGAATGAGTGAGTTCTTTCTGCACTGGTGCTTGGTCTTTTGCTCCATATGCGTATGTAAGTGTGGATGTGTGTGTGTAAGTGTGTGATTGTGAGAATGTATGCAAGCTAGCCCAACTGGTTTGAATGGAGATGTATGAATGTGTATGCATAAATCTGTATATGAATATACATGAGTTTATCCATACTCATTTGTATAAAAGTTTTTCTTTGTGCAAGTGTGACTCTCTTCTCCCAGTTCAATAGAAGTTCATTGTGCCAAACCTACCCCCAGCCAGACAAGGAGAGGCTTCTGGACAAGAAGGAAAAAGCCCTAGCAATAATCCTTTACTTAACATCTCCCCACCCCCACACCCCACTTGTTTTACTATGCAGTGCCAAATGCCAGAGTCTATAGTTTTCTGGCCTGAAAGGAACTCATACACGCAGGTCAGCTACCACAGCAAAGTGACTTAAGACAGGTAAACATTTTATTTTATTTTATTTTTTGGTTTTTCTGAGACAGGGTTTCTCTGTGTAGCCCTGGCTGTCCTGGAACTCACTTTGTAGACCAGGCTGGCCTTGAATTCAGAAATCTGCCTGTCTCTACCTTCCAAGTGCTGGGATTAAAGGCGTGCGCCACCACTGCCCTGCACATTTTATTAGTAAACAGCAACCCTAAATATCTTCCAAGACCAACTCTCGCCTTCACTGACCCTCTTCCCACTCAGAGAACCACAAGAAGGAAGTGTCTGGGCTGCCCCCTCCTCCCCAGCAACAGCCAACTATAACTATAGCTTCAGGGGATACAGCACTCTCTTCTGGCTTGAGAAGGCACATTACACACACACACACACACACACACACACACACAAATAAATCTTTAAAAAGGGGTGAGGAGAGGACTGAAGGAGATGGCTCAATTTGTAAAATGCTTGCCACACAAGCATGAGGATTTGGGTTGAGATCCCCAACATCCATCTAAAAAGCCTAGCATGATGATATGTGCCTGAAACCCCCAACTCTGTCTCTGGGAAGCATAGACAGGCAGCTTCCTGGACCAGACTGGAAGACTGGTTTACACAAACCTTAGGGATGGAAGGCTGTGAGAGAGGCAGAGCTTCGGGATAGGAGTGCTTGTGTAAGACCCGCTGCCTTTTGGATTGCTGGGGTTACTAAGCAGTGAAGTCTACACATTGCAAGGGTACTTGAGTAGTTGAATGTTGGATTTTTGTTTGTTTGTTTGTTTGTTTGTTTTTCGAGACAGGATTTCTCTGTGTAGCACTGGCTGTCCTGGAAACTCACTCTGTAGACCAGGCTGGCCTCTGCCTCCCAAATGCTGGGATTAAAGGCGTGTGCTACCACTGCCCTGCTGAATGTTGGATTTTAACCCAAGGCTGGTGAGGTGGCTCAGCAGGTTAAGGTGTGTCTTATGTTTCAACTGCTGAGATGAAACACTTGACAGAAGCAAGCTGGGGAGGAAAGGGTTTATTTGGCTTATGCTTCCACATCGCATTTCATCATCAAAGGAAGTCAGGACAGGAACTTAAGCAGGGCAGGAACCTGGAGGCAGGAGCTGATGCAGAGCCCATGGAAGAGTGCTGCTTACTGGCTTGCTCCTCATGGCTTGTTCAGCCTGTGTTCTTATAGAACCTAGAGCCACTAGCCTAGAATTAAGAAAATTCCCCACAAGCTTACCTACAGCCCATTTATCTATCTATCTATCTATCTATCTATCTATCTATCTATCTATCTATGTATCTACCTATCTATCTAATTTATTGAGACAAGGTTTCTTTGTGTGTTCTTGGAACTTGCTCTGTAGACCAGGCTGGCTTTGAACTTACAGAGATTCACCTACCTTTGCCTTCCAAGCACTGGCATTAAAGGTGTGCAACCCTACCACCCTTTGTAGAAGTATTTTTTCAGTGGATGATCCCTTTTCTCTGATGACTCTAGCCATGTCAGGTTGACATAAAACTAGCCAGCACAAGGTGCTTGTTGCCAAATCTGACGATGAGTTCCAACACCCAAATCTATATAAACATGGAAGGAGAAAACCTACCCCTCTAAGTTGTTATCCAACCTCCAATACACACACTGTAACATATATTGCATCCAACAACAATGTGCATATACACAATGAACAAATTCATAAATAAATCAATGGCTGGGCAGTGGTGGCCTTTAATTCTAGCACCTGGGAGGCAGAGACAGGCAGATCTCTGAGTTCAAAGCCAGCCTGGCCTACAGAGTGAGTTCTAGAACAGCCAGGGCTATACAGAGAAACCCTGTCCTGAAAAACCAAACCAAAAAAAAAAAAAACATTAATGAAAAAAAACAAAAAATTATTTCCAACCATTTTTTTTTTTGGCAATTAAATTGAAGCTATCTGGAGTTGGAGAGATGGCTTAGTGGCTGAGAGCACTGGCTGCTCTTCCAGAGGATTTGGATTTGATCCCCGAAGCCAACATGGGGGTTCACAACCATCTGTGACTCTGGGTATGCCTCTTTCGGCCTCCATAAAATAGACATAAAAAACATTAAATTGGGAATATCTCAGACTTCAGCTTTCCTCGTGACCTATTTCCTGACATTTACTTAGGAAGCCCCAAGGTTTGTATGTGCCAGGCTTGACAGATGCCCTCTGTGAGGGCTCGGGCCTCTGTTGTAACTACCAGCTCTTCCTGGGTGATCATAGGTGGACAGGCACGGATGGCAGTGTGCTAGTACAGCTGTGGACCAAAGACACGCTCACTCTTCTTGGTGACGATGCTGTGTGGCTTGTCTTTACAGGCATTACCCTCAAAGTACTCACTTCACCTATCCTAGTTCCAGACAGTCTCCGCCCTCTTCCTCCCGAGGTTCCCCACTTCTCCCTTGCCTTTGAGACAGCACTGTGTTTTGTGTCAGCTTCAGTCTGGAGTCATCTGAGAGAAGGGAACCTCAATTGAGAAAATGCTTCCATAAGATTTGGCTGTAGGCTGACCTGTAGGGCATTTATCCCCCCTTTTCTCTAGACAGGGTTTCTCTGTGTAGCCCTGGCTGTCCTGGAACTCATTCTGTAGACCAGGCTGGCCTCAAACTCAGAAATCCGCCTGCCTCTGCCTCCCACTACTGCCTGCCAGGCATTTTGTTTGTGCTTGATGGGAAGGGCCCAGACCTTTGTGGGTGGTGCTATCCCTGGGCTGTGCTATAAGAAAGCAGGCTGAGCAAATCACGAAGACAAGCCAGAGAGCAGTGCCCCTTTCCTCCATGGCCTCTGACCTAGCTTCCCTCAGTGACTGTGATTCAGGATGTGTATGTCAAATAAGCCCATTCCTTCCCGAGTTGCTTTTACTTATGGTGTTTCACCACAGCAGTGGTAACACTGGACAGACATTGGTTCCAGGGACTAAAACCATACTCTAGAGTCAGCCCTGCCTTCCTCGTTTTTCTCAGCTACTTGGTCACAATGAAACACAAGCAACTAACACAGCATCCCATTGTTCTGAGAAAATTTCACAGGATCATGGAATTCCCACATCCCGAGGTTAGGTGTGGTCACACACAGCTTTAATTCCAGAGGTGGATTTCTAGGAGTGCAAGGACAGCCTCGTCTACACAGTGAGTTCTAGGACAGTCAGGGCTATGTAGAGAGGCAGTTTCTCCAAAATAACCTAAAACAAGGCAAGACAAGACCAAACAAAGCAAACCCCCAGAGCAAGTGCCTGAGGAAGAAGACACTGTTCATATTCCATCTTACAGACAGACGGGTCAGAGGATGCGCCTAAGCTTACACATTGCCAGGCTCTTGCAGGCTAGAAAATCAAGAGATACCGATCCCCTACCCAGCCCAGCCAGTCTTCACTGGAGTCTGGCCTGTACACCTCTCAGAGAATCCGCATGCTTTCTTTGGAGCTGCTGAGTTTGAGGTATGTCCCAGCTGCAACAGAAAATGAGTCCATTAAGCATATGACCTTTATTAGTTGCTTAACGTCACAATGCCCCATTCCCTCCTTCTTCCTTCCCTTTGCTGTGCATGCATACACTTCGACACATGTGGCACAGTGTGCACGTGGAGGTGAGTGGACAACTTTACAGAGTCCTCTCCATCGAGTGGGTTAGAGGTTGATCTCCCTGCTGCCCAGCTCGTCGGCAGGGACCATTACCTACTGAGCCCTTTCGATGGCCTCCCCAACCCTTTTTTGAAATAGTCTCATGAAGTGGAGCCTGGCTTCAAATTTATAATGTAGTTGAGGATAGCCTTGAACCTCTGATCCTTTTTCTCTAAGCAACGGGATTACAACATAGTCTATGTGGTGTTGGGGATCAAACCCAGGGCCTTGAACATTGCAGGCAAACTACCAACTCAGGTATGTTCCCAGCCCCCAGTTTGCATATGTGGAAGAGAAACATGGGAATAGTGAGGTTATGTCTTTGTAATCACTCTGTGAATAAGCCAGGGAAGTGTATGCTGTGTCAGGTGAGGGGCCTAACATTGGATGTTCCTCCTGTCCAAACCATTAAGGGCTACACAAATAAGAAATTGACATATAGCTGGGCAGTGGTGGCACATGCCTTTAATCCCAGCACTTGGGAGGCAGAGGCAGATGGATTTCTGAGTTTGTGGCCAACCTGGTCTACAGAGTGAGTTCCAGGACAGCCAGGGCTACACAGAGAAACCCTGTCTTGAGAAACCAAAAAAAAAAAAAAAAAAAAAAAAAAAATTGACATATGGTCACATGTGTCTAGGCTGATCACAGCATCTAGACTCTCAGGTGCCAAGAATACAGGAGCAGTGAGATCTGCTTTCACTGGGGAAGGTCATGGTTCCAAGGCAAGGATCCCAGGCCCTTATGGACTCTAATTTAACCCTCTGGAATGTGAGCCCCCATTAAATGCTTTTTAAAAAATAAGTAATAGAAAAGTAAACTAAGAAGTCTGGGATACTAAGAATAGGTGAAAAAAAAATTCTGGGGCAAAGCAACTGTCAGCCCTGTGGCTTTCCTCCCTAGGCCTCTGCAGTCAGCTGGGCCCTGGCCTTTGCCTGGCAGCAGGCCCTGGAGAGGAGGGCGGGGCTGGCTGGTTGCTAAGGTTTCAGGTGGTGTGGATCCGGAAGCAGGAAGCAGTGAGTTCCCAGGACCTACCTGGCTTAGGGGAGAGGGTGGCACTAGAGGCAGACGGGGGCACTGGAAGTAGCCTTGCAAGGGAGAGAGGAGGTAACTGGATGACGGGTGGGTTGGGGCTGCCCAGGTCAGGGTCAGTGTGGGGGCCAAAGGTCTAAGAGAGGGAGGGGAGACAAACAGGTCTGGGGAGGAGATGGCAGAGAAAGGAACAGGGGAAAGGGAGAGGTTGCTGGATCTGGAGCAGAAGGAATGGGGGGCAGAGGAAGAGGCTGGAGGGCTTACAGTGCAGAAGGCCGAAGACAAGGGGGGGGGGGGGGGGTCAAGGGTCATCTCACGGTAGGGTCAGACTGTGTACCGCCTGAGAGAGTCCTGGACTGAGGTGGCCCTTTCGGGGTCGGTGCAGGTAGCTGAGATGGGACTTTCTGCTGAAGAGCTGAAGCAGGAGTTTGAGGCCACTGCAGAGGAAGTACTGGGGAGGCTGAAGAGCCGGCAGCTGTTCCAGTCTGAATGGGACATCGCTGCCTTTTCGGTCTTTCTCACATTTGTGGGTGAGTGTGGCTCCTGATCCAAGGCCCTCTCCTGGTGTTGGGGTAGGGGCCACATCTGGATGCCTATCTGTTCTCCAGGCACTGTGGTGTTGCTGCTGTTGCTGGTTGTTGTCCACTGCTGCTGTTGCTGCTGCTGCAGCACCTCCCCCAGGCCCCGGAAGGTGAGCCCCGGGAAGGTGAGCCCTGGAAGGGGTGGGTGCTGCACTGGGGCGAGCAGGGCGGGGCCTTCTGGAGAGGCTTCAGGCAGAGCTGAGTGTTGCCTATGGGGCCCTTCTGTTTCTCTTGCAGGAAAAGCACAAGGGCGTGGATAACTTGGCCCTGGAACCTTAACGCTAGCTTGCCCTTGGCATGGGTCCTGCTGGATGACATTAACAGAGCCAATGTTTGCCAAAGCCTGAGTCTGGACTGTGTTCTAATCCTGCCAGGGGTGGTGGCTCATCACGATGCACTCGTGATCCCCTTGTACACTCTGAACTTCCACTACCCCATGGGGCCACTCTGCAGCTTGGGCACAGGCTGTTATGCCATCATTCAAGAGGCTGAGGCGGGAGGTTTATGAACTCCACTTCAAAGGCCTTGACATGGTATCAGAGTGAGGAAAATCAGGCCACAGGAACACAGGAGACCATGGATCACCAGAGACTTTCAACTAGTCTCTACTAAGTAGGCAGACAGACAGACAACAGGGGTACAGTCAAAATCTGACTTTTATTTCTTAGAGGTGGGTTGGGCTCACAGAACAAATGGTCCCAAGTACTGCACCTTATTTACAGGGGGGGTTCGTCCCCTGGCCCAGGTCTCTCTTCCCTCCTCCATCTCACAGCTAAGTTCTAACTCCCATCCCTCACTCTCTAATGGGAGCTGAGAAGGTGGGAGACGGGAGAGGCCAGGGCTTGGTCCCACCCTTAGTTCAAAGGTTCCTGGAGTGTTCAGGAAGCAGGGTTAGGTACATGGCCACACCTTGGCTCATCACTTGACTGACCCCACCTCCCCTAATCAAAAAAAAAACAAAAACAAAAAACAAAAAAAAAAACAAAAACAAAAAACAAAAAACCAAGCCAGCACCTCCTTTCTCCAGGTGCCTCTCATATTCACTTCCATCAGTACCACAGAGTAATGAGGAGGGAGAAAAGTAACAGTAACAGACACTGCAGGGGTGAGGTAGCAAGTCAGGGCTACCGTCCTGGGAGGAGGATTCAGGCAGGTGCTTGCTCAGAAGGGCCCGGAGCTCCAGTAGCTGGAAAACACAGCAATCTGCAGAGGGTGGGGGTTGGTCAACAACAGGTCGGTAGGGTGTGGCCAGGGGGTGCTATACCCACAAGAACCTAAGGGAGATGTTAAGGTTATGGGAGGGGCGTTGCTGGATGACTGGTATGTATGGTATAATGGGCTTTACAGTTTGGGGGCACTCAGGAAATGGGAGGGATCCCCTGAGTGGCCCTGCACACACCTTATCCTTGAGCTGCTGGCAAAGCTGCAGGGAGACAGTGAAGTACACCAGGGCATCGTTGAGCCAGGGGATCACGCATTCTACCTTGTGGACGTGGCTCACCTCGAGGCGCTGTGAGCCCCATTCACTGGGGAAGGATAAGAAGTGGATCCCTGAGGGTAGGCCTGGACCCAGACCCCAAGAGCAGAGGGAGTAGGAAGGAAGCGGCTCTAGGAGCCCTTCCTGTGCACTTACAACATGGCACCAGGACTGTGGAGCACTGCGCCTCCGGCGGGGCGGAAATTCTAGGCAGAAGCAGCAGAGTCCATGAGGTCTGTGCGGAGGGTCCTCAGCGGTGCTGGTGTGGGGGCGTCGGGAGGTGGGGAGAACCTTACCTTGGTGGAGGTGGGCTGCAGAGTGTGCAGCTGGTACACAGTGAGGCATAGCTTGTTGAGGTTGATGTAGACATTGACCAGCAGGTCAGAGGGTAGGGTAGGTGCAAACATCCGCTGGAGGAGGCAGGAGGGATGAGGCCCTTGGACTGCTACAGGGCATGGAATTACGGGGGAGGGGAGTAGCCCAGTCCTATCCCCAGGTGCTTCTCCATAGGCCGGGGCACCAGAGGCTCTCCATCATCTCTATGTGCTGGCTGCTAGGTTGGAAGCCACTGGCTGTAAACTGGGTTAACATATTGGGGACGGGATGCAGGCCAAGAACCCAACCCAGAAAACTGCTCAGGCACAGAAGCCCCCCGACTGGACCCCTCAGCAGAGACTTCCTTCTCGGGGTAGGGACTATCTGAGGTACTGACCGTGAGGCCGCTGGCAGCAATCTCCGGCAGGGTGAGGGTGGCTGGGGTAGTGAGCCGGTTTCTGGCTCTAGTCAGCTGCAGCATAACAGCATCCATGAGCTGGAAAGGGGCAGGCAGCCACTGATACTTGGGTAGTAGCAGTTGGGGGTCCCCCATGTCCCAGCCCCTAGCATCAGCAAGCAACATCTGTGGCTTCTGTTCTTGCCAGGTGACCACGGTTCTCAGGCCTAATCTGCAACCCCAGCAGATGCTGTGATCCAGGTCATAAGCTAAGACACGTGGCCAGACCTGCGAGGCATGCCTGGGAACACAGAGCTGGCACTGGTCAGGGGAAGGCACTAACATAGGAAGAGTACCTTGAGGACCTCCGCTCCTGTCTTGAACTGGTAGCTCTCATCCCGGTTTGCTAGGAGAGCAATAGCTTGGCTCACGTGGTTCCTGGCATCCTGGATCTGGAAACGGCCCCCACCACCCACATACACAAAGTCTGTCCGTTTCAGGGAAGCCACATTTCTGGGTCTTCAGCCTGATCCCAGAACATGGGGCCCACTTGAGAGGCTAACTTCCCAGGAAAAGGTGGTGCCAGCTGTGGTCTTGATCACCTCCAAAGCTGGAGTGTTTGAACCTGGGTGGCCAGGTTCTGGGCAATCATGGCAGCCACGGCATGCTGGCTCTTGGCCCTGTGTAGTCGCTGCTCAAAAGACAAGCCCTAGGACACTCATAAGGTAGTAAGTGTGCAGGGCTCAAGAGAGGAAATAAGCATGCCCAGGGAGAAGCAAGCAGGGGGGACCTGCGAACCAGCTTCAGCTCAGGGTGTGTGTGTGTACAAGGCCTATGGGTAGGCAGAAGGCTTGTGCATGGGAAGCCCCTGTAAAGTGACATTCAAAGGAACCTTCAGCTATCCTCACATGCCCAA
>JADRCD010218878.1:0-28148 GCA_019843815.1 Montemys delectorum
CTGATCCCCAAATAACAGTGCTCTCTACATTGTACAGAGTTGTGCCCATGCGCACACACCAGGGACATGAACTTCTCCCTCATTCTAGTGGGTCCCATTTTTCTTAGGGAACGTGAAGGAAGTAGCCGCCAAATAAAAACACCAGCTGGTGACTCGGTGTTGTGTCAGTCCTTAGCCGTAGTCCTTATATCATGTTCTGACATCCCAAAACCCTCCACCATACCATGATGACCTCCAGCCCAAACGTGGCCTGAAGAAAACAATCCAGAATTCCACATCCAACAGTAAGCTTCCTCACAGGTGGTAATGGGTATGCAGAGATGAGCGTGCTGCTACCAGGATGCCAGGTGTAAATGCCTGCTCTCTTCCTTCCTTCCATTCAACTTTATATAATTCCCTTAACTTCTCTGGGGTTAAGTTTTCCCATTAGCTAAATGCAAGTAATAACTGTGGTTAGTGATAAAGAAGTGAGATGTGTAAACTCGAGGCCTGGTGTTGGGAGAAGCCTGGGCATATTTCCCAGGAGTCTGGTAGTAGAGTTAAGTAGGCCATTATGTTCTTTGTATATTCATTCATTCACTTCCATAACTATTTACATCTGGGAACGTGTGGGGGTGGGGTGCTGGGTCATGTCATCTTTAAAATGCACTTGAGGGCTGGTCATGCATTTAGCTCTGTTGATGAGAGTGTAGAGTTAATCAAATGCACTTTGGGTGCTGTGTGACGGTGACTGAAGCTCTGGATTGTGATGCCCATCATTCACATGAAGCCACCACAGTAGCACATATCTGTAAATGGCAGCACTCCAGTGGTGAGATGGAAGCCCAAAATAAAAGAATATTCCCTCAAGAAGACACAGCCATCCCTGCAAGGGGCCCTGTTTCAAACAAGGTGGAAGGAAGGACCCACAGCTAAGGTTAACCTTTGACCTCCACATGTACACTGTGGCCCATGCACATTATTATCTACTCATAATAACATTTTATATATATATATATATGTATATATATATTTATATATGTGTGTGTATGTGTGTGTATGTATATATATTCAGATATATATGCATATATATAAAATGCACACATCAAAAAAAAGATAAAATGCACATTGGATATAGGGTGGGGTTCTGGTCTCATGGAAGAACAGAGATAAGATTGATTCAGCCTCCCTAATGACCTGATAACTGAGACTTTAATCTACAGGGCCAGGCCCAGTTCCTCTGAAGAAAATCTCTAGAGAGAAGACGAAGCTGAGGACATCAACAGAAACAGCTAGCCCATGAGACAAGGTCTGTGAAAGCCCAGTGTGGGGCAAGGCAAGGCATCACTGAAAGGCCAGGACAATTTCCCCACATGCTGCTTAGAACCCAACAGGAGGGAGAATTCAGAAATGCTGCCTCCACTCTAAACAGCCAGAGTTGTGTGGGATCCCAAAATAACCGTACAGCAGGCTTGGTCTACCCAGTATGTGTCCTTAAAACTCACATCCCAGCAGAGTGGGCTTTGCCACTTAAAAACAAACTCCTTCATCTTTGTTTTTAGCTAGAATTACTTTTTAGTTTTTCTCAGAACTGTGCTTCATGCATAGTACAAAATACCTCCAGGAGCTCTAGTTATGGTGCATGAAGAAGGGCCTCCTGGGCATCCAGGGGAGGGGCTGCTCAGAAGGGGAGGCTTTCTCCTGCCATTGGCATGCAAGGTGATCTGCAAGTGGGAACGTGTTGATAGCAGCCCTCATGCCAACACAGCAGGGAACACACGCTGATGCCCACGGAAGGCCTTTACTTTCTCCTTCTTACCAACTTCAAAAGCCCACAGAAGGCCTTTACTTTCTCCTTCTTACCAACTTTTAATGAGGCCATGTCTGTCCTTGATCTACTGTTTTTGTAAGAAAGCCCATGTGTGCTTGTATTGGGAGCTGGCATCTTTTTTTTTTTTTTTTTTGCCGTAAAATATTTTTTATTAGATATTTTTTTTAATTTACATGTCATATATCTCCTTTCCCAGTTTCCCCTCCAAAAAAAAAATAAATAAAAAAATAAAATAAAAAACAAAAACAAAAACAAACCCTGTTCCCTCCTCCCTCCCCCTGCTCACCAACCCACCCAATTCCACTTCCCTGTCCTGGCATTCCCCTACACTGGAGCACAGAACCTTCGCAGGACCAAGGGCCTCTCCTCGAATTGATGCCCAACTAGGCCATCCTCTGCTACATATGCTTCTGGAGCCATGAGTCCCCCCATGTGTACTCTTTGGTTGGTGGTTTAGTCCCTGGGAGCTCTGGGGGTACTGGTTAGTTCATATTGTTGTTCCTCCTAAGGGACTGCTAAGGTAACAGAAGCAAGAAAGTTCCTTCCTTCTGAAGGGATGAAGCCAGCCCTCCAAGCATCAAGGCTACACCATCACACTCAGCATGTTTCTGCCACAGCTGAGAGGAGGCTCCAGAGCAGATTTAACTTTGCTTTTCATATTGGGAAAATGCAGGGGAACAGATCACAGCTCCTCCATAACTTGCAGGGTGGCATTTCTAACTGGCTCTTAGTAGCTGCACAAGCAACTGATCATCAGTCCTGACCAGAACTCAGCTCCTCATCATCAGCCTTCTGTCTGCCATTCCTGCCTAGAGAGAATGGAATAACCTTCAGCTGAGGAGAGGGGCCTTGTTCCGGTTAGAAATTCACCAAGCAAGACATCACTTAAAAACCTTGGCTCCACGGTGAGAACAGAAGATACATTTTTTGAGAATATTAGGCAGGAAGAGTGGACCCAATGCCATTTTCATAGGAATCAAAAGGCAGCATGTTTGTTCCTGGGGTATACAGAGGTCAGCCAATACCCTGTGACAAATACACAGTAGAGAGAATTCTTCCCGTGTCTCCAGAGCCATGTAAGCAGGATACTGCCTCCTTAGGCCTATAGGTGTGGATGGACTTCACTGGATCCTACACATGAGGACATCTCTAATACTCAACAGACAGTGGTTTGAAAAAGGAAGAGCCACCCAAACCTCCTTCACATAGGTTCCCTTCAGTCTAAAGGAAAGCGTGATAGCAGGAGAATTATCAAGCCTGAGGTAGGAGAGGAAGCCACAGAGGGATGAGACACAGGAGCGAAGTGCTTCCCTGGAGGCAACATGTACAATATAGAAACTAAACCTGTCGAGGATTGAGGATTGAATACTGCACCCTGAAAGATTTGTTCAGTTTCTAAATCCTGGCACAACTGAATAACTATTTAGAACCAGCCTGGAAAGTGGGCCTCTACCGGTAACACCAAATGAAAACGAAGCCATTTAAGGGGTTCGATTCCAATGTGATTTGTGTTCTTAGAATAAAGGGACAAGAAGGATATGGTGACACTCTGGAAGAACACCAAGGATAGAACACGTAGAATGTCCAGTTGTGATCGCCACACTAGAAGCTGGAAGAGGTGAGGAAGGGGTTCTCAAGAGCCTCCTGAGAAAGCATGGCCCAGCCTCTACTTCAATGCCAGGCTTCCAGCTTCAGAACTGAGGACTACATCTAATGCATTAAACACAACTCAGATAGTATGGGTCTCGGTGACAGCAATCCCAGAAACCTGGACCAGCATCCACTACAGAGCAAACACTGCTCTTTTCAACCAGCTCGTACCTGTCAAGGTCGACCTATCCAGCTACAGATGTACCTCAGCAATTCTAAGCAGGGAGTTTGTTTGTCAGCCTGATGGAGCTTCTTTAGGTCAGACTCACTCTTGGGACATTGGTAGCCCTTACCGCTCCCAATCCTTAACCTCCAGGCTCCCAGGTACAGATTGATGCTTGGCTGTGTGATGTGTTAGGTAAACGAGAGGTGTTCATGCAAATCTTCATGGAGTTCTTCAAAACAAAAAGTGTCCTATTTATGTCAGAACAGAAATTATGCCTCGTGTATTCCTGAGCTGGTTTCAAGCTCATAATGTTTCACGTTCTTTTAATCCAAAGATGACAGGCAAGCACGGCCTCCCAGCAACTCACTCCAGTGGAGAAGCAGCAGTGGAACCAGAAGGCACTCACAGAGCCTGGAAGGAGCAGCAAAGACTTCCATGTGAAATGCAAATAAGACTACAGCTCACCTCCCCGCTTTACTCGGAGCTTCTAGAATATCAAACCAAACCAAACCAAAACAACAACAACAAACAGCACTGTAAAACCCAGCATTTACCAAATGAAACAAATATAAATCGGGTCCCATTTCTACAGTGGGAAGTGACGTCTAGAGGAGGCTGGCATGTGTTAATCCAAAACAACATTGGCGAAGCCCCCCACACACCAACGGCCAGTGTCTTGAAGCCCCCTTCTCATCTTCCATTGTCCCTTTCTTCCAGTTATTCTTTTGAAGCTATTTGGTTGCATGACAAGCTCACCCTGAGCCTCCCACCTTTTGATGTGCCTGTATTTTCTTAGGGTTACACAAACCTCCCATTTTTACCCTTCCACAGCCATTGAGGTTACTTTTACGTAAACACGTGCTCACCTGTTGAGGCAGCCCATTCTAGATTTCATTTCTTTGACATTTGGGAACCAGATAATTCTTTGGGTGGAACTGACCTCTTCGATGGAGAGTATTTATCATCCCCCCTGGCTTTCTCCCCCCCTGCATGATGATCACACTGGTTAGAATTACTGATATCACAATTAAGATCTGGCCTCTGAAGTCAGTCCTCTTGTGTCCCAAGCCCTTCTCTTAAATAGCATCTCAGCCTGACGGAGATCCTTCACCACCCACCTCTATAGGAGCAGAGCAGGTCAGGAGAGTGCCTACTGTGTGAGAATCAGAACAAGATAAGTAAGGGAAGCACACAGTAGGATCTGGCCAAGTCTACATCATACAAGTACTGGCCATCATCACCCTTGTCCCACACTGGGGAGGCCAAGGGTATTGTATGCAAGGTGATATACTCTCACACAGGACATCACAACAGTAAGACCTGGCCTCAACTCAGCCTATGGGAGGTGAGCTAGGTTCTTAGATGCGCCGACTCCTTAAAGCACCTGCGTTTACTGAGCGTTGCCCATGCAAGAGTATGATATAATGTATGATGGAGCTGAGGTTTACACAGGATCAGTGAAGCCTTGTCTAAAGGAGAGATAAGAAAGTCAGCCTTGTGTCTGGAAGGCTGTCAAACGAGACTCAGTTCACTATGCTGTCAACTGATGCTCAGGTCACCAGACTGTGTGCACTCCCTTGAGGCCCTGTTAACATCTCCACACCTGTCCTCAGCAAACATTATCTTTACCACTGCCATTTTACCGCCAGTGCCGCCCATGACTTTAGAGAAGGGAAAAAAGAACTACACTGGGGATTTTCCAGTGTTTCTCTGACTGAGATCTGTGTGCATCATCTCCACAAGGACCTATGAGCAGGAAGGGGGCAATTTTCAGAGTTCCCCCAGCTCTTCCAGAGAATGTTCCCGCGGGGCACTCTTTTCCAATGTTAGCTTCACCACCATCAAGAGGAGACTGCGTTTTTAATAGCTGGATAGTATTCCATTGTTTAGATGTACCACATTTTCTTTATCCATTCTTCAGTTGAAGGACATCTAGGTTGTTTCTGGTTTCTGGCTATTACTAATAAGGCAGTTATGGGCATAGTTGACCAAGTGTCCTTGTGGTATGGTGGAGCGTGTCTTGGCTATATGCCAAGGAGAGGTATAGCTAGGTCTTGAGATAGAACTATTCCAGTTTTCTGAGAAACCACCAAATCGATTTCTAAAGTAGTTGTGCAAGTTTGCACTCCCACCAGCAATGGAGGAGTGTTCCACTTACCCAATGCATGGAAAAGAACCAATCCCTGACACTATTAGTGATACTCTGTTATACTTGCAGAGAGGAGTCTAGCATGGCTGTCCTCTGAGAAGCTCCACACAGCAGGTGAGTCAGACAGATGCAGAGACCCACAGCCAAACAGTAGATGGAGACTGGGGACTCTTATGGAAGAGTTTTGAGCCCCAAAGGAGATAGAAACTCCTTAGGAAGACCAATAGAGTCAACTAACCTGAATATTTGAGAATCTCAGAGAATGAGCCACCAACCAAAGAACATATATGGGGTGGACCTAGGCTCCCCTATACATATGTAGCTGATTTGCAGCTTTGTCTTCATGTGGGTCCCATACAACTGGAGCCAGCTATCCCAAAAACTGTTGCCTGTCTGTGGCATATGCTTTTCTAGCTGGGCTGCCTTGTCTGGCCTCAGTGGGAGAGCATGTGCCTAGCCCCACAGAGAATTGATGTGCTAGTGTTGGGAGATACCCAGAGGAGCCTCCACCCTCTCAGAGGAGAAAGGGGAGAAGGATTATGAGGGGGAGATGAGCTGGAGGAGGGGCAGTGAGACAGATGTAAAGTGAATAAATAAAATAAATTAATAAATTAATTAAAATAAACAAATAGATAGCCACAATTATTTAAATGCACAAAAATTGAAAATTAAAAATGAGAAGAGACCAAGTTGCTCTAAAGGGCAGGGTGGTTCTGCACTTTCTGAAGCAGGGTAAACTTACTGAAACACTTTCAGATGGCCAGTGTTCAGGGAGGGGCACACATCTGTGGCAGATCTATTAAAGAACACCGGAGGATAAATTCAGATGATTTAAAAGAATGATTTGACTTTAAGTCTTCACCCACGCTGAATGTGTCAGGAGGGCCCAGGAGAGATTTCAGTTTTCTATGCAGGAATAGACCATAACGCAGCTCTGCTGTAGTGTGGGGTGTAAGCAGACCCACAGCACAAGATGTTCCCCCCTGACAGCCTTGACCACCACAGCCATGGATTCCTGCTGTGGGTCTTTGCTGATCATAGTGCCTTTGGTGAGAGGAAGGGGAAGGTACAGATACGTCTGCAGAAACATGCCCTACTCAGGGCTACACATTCAGCTCATCACATCAACTCGAGATACCAGACCCTATAGATGTAAATACGTTTTCCAATGCCCTAAAACTAGAAAAAGACAACCATAAAATGTCTCTTAAAAAGACATTTAAAAAAAAATCAATGGAAGTTTGGAAACAAAAATGCCAAGGTATATGAGGACAGTTAAAACCAAAAAAAATCAAGTCTAGAGGTGATAAAGTCCAGCATAGCTCCCCATCAATGAAGCCTGTCTCTAGGCCACTGCCTGTGCCCTAGAAGGGAAGTTGGGGGGCGGGTACAGAAAAGTCAGGGAGGATGTCAGAGGTAGCTGGTGAGGAGTCATTCATAGATACAGAAGGCTGTTCTCTGAAGGACACTCTAACAGATGGGAGCAGTCCTTCCTGATTAAATGACAAAGCCACCAATAAAACTGAGGTGACTAATTAAGAAACAGGTCTGATGCCACCGATGGGGATGGGCTCTTGTTTGCACCTATATTGCGAGCTCCAGCTAAGAAATTAGTGTGTGTTACATAAGAGTGAGTGAATTAAATATTTGAAAGGAAAAAAATGGCAATTCTAGTCACCAGTGGATGACAACGCTGTACATATAAATAAACTGAAACTCTTAGGCAAAGAAACAGTACAAAGTCTGTTGAGACTGCTGTGCAAAACATGAGTCTTATCAACATTAACAAATAAAGTAACTTTTTAATGTTTGATTCACCCATTTTATTTTATTGACATGTGATTTTATTATTTCTTTTCTTTTTGAGATTATAATGTAATCACATAATTCCCATCTTCCCTTCCTCCAAACCTTTCTATGTGTGCCTCCTTTTTCAAATTCATTGCTTCTCTGTTCATTAGTTTCTGTTGCATGCCTATATGTATATACATATAGATTCCAAAATATATCCTGCTTGACCTATACAATGTTACCTATATGTATGTTATAAGTTGGGCAAGTACAAGAACAATAGACGTGACAAAATGGGAAGGAGAGAAAGTGATTTCAAAATTCCATTCATAAGACAGCAACAAAAATTTTAGGGGCCCTTTCTCCACATCCTCACCAGCATGAGCTGTCACTTGCTGACCTTAGCCATTTCAAGAAAGGGAACACCACTCCATTGCTGGTGGGATTGCAAGCTAATACACCCACTCTGGAAATCAATCTGGTAGTTTCTCAAAGAATTGGAAATAGTTCTACCTGAAGACCCAGCTACACTGTTCCTGGTCATATACTGAAAAGATACTTCACCATACCACAGGGACACGTGGTCCACCATGGTCATAGTAGCCTTATTTATAATAGCTAGAAACTGAAAACTACCCAGATCCCCCTAAGCCTGAAGAATGGATACAGAAAATGTGGTTCATTTATGCAATGGAATACTCTTCAGCTATTAAAAACAAAGACATCACGAATTTTGCAGGCAAATGGATGGAACACAAAAATATCACTGAGTGAGGTAACCAAGACCCAAAAGGACATATATGGTATGTACTCACTGATAAGTGGATATTAGCCATAAAGTACAGGATATTCATGATATACTCCACAGACTCAAAGGGGTTAAACAAGAAGGAAGGCCAAAGCAATGATGAGTCTCACTTAGAAGGGGGAATAAAATAGTCCTAGGAGGCAGAGTGAGGGAGAAAACTGGATGGGAGCGGGGGTGGGGAGGGGAATGGGGTAGAGGGTCAGGATCAGGTATGGAGAGAGATAGAAGAGAGGGCCAGAGGGTCAGGAGAATGAATGGAAATCTGTAGATGTAGGGGTGAGGGTAAGGGATGGGGAAAACCTCTAGGAAGTCCCAGAGACCAGGGGTGGGGGAAGAGGAGCCAATGCAGGTGACCTTAGCAGAGATGCCTAGCAGTGGGGACATGGGACCTTAAGTGGCCACCTCCTGTAGCCAGGGAGGACCCCAGAGGAGGGATAAGGAGGGATACAGGGAAGGCTGGCCTTTCCCCTACAGGGCTACCTTACCTCCATGGGAGAAGATGGTCTAATTGTGCAGAGACTGGATACTCCAGGAAGGGATGATATGCAGGGGGCAAGCACCCTCACAGAGGAGAAGGGGAGGGGAGATAAGAGGAGGGACTCTGTGGGGATGTGATGTCATGGGGGGGGGGCAACATCTGAGAAGTAAATAAATAAATAACCTTTAGGGACCTAGGAATAAATCCAGGGAAAGTTTCCAGCTCTATAAAGAAGTAAAAGTCGTAGACATAAAAGATCTTCAGACTTTCTAGGCAACATGCTGCTGCCTCAGATGGGGAAGAAATGTATGGGGAAGTCTGAAATCTCTAGGCACTCTTTTATTAATTCAGTGTTCTCTCTCTCTCTCTCTCTCTCTCTCTCTCTCTCTCTCTCTCTCTCTCTCTCTCTCTGTCCTAAAATTTGCATGGAAATGTAAGGCTGTGGGCTAGGAGGAGGGGACTTTGGCCTTCCAGAAAGGACACTTATTATACAGTGGTCCCACTAACATGAGGAGCGCTGGTGCCAGGAGACATTAGGTTCACACCATACAGCAGCAAGGTTCCCCTTGACAGCCCTCAATCCGGTCTTAGCTGTGGACCAGAGTGAACCCAGGGCTACCTGAGTCCTTCTGGGTGATCTGGTGCACCTGGTCTCAGGTATGTAAACCAGAGACAGCAGCAGAAGACAGGTCACTTGCCGGTGAGGGAAGAGGGATGCAGGGCCAGCCTTCTAAGCAGCTTGAGGGGGAGAGCAGTGAAGACGGGGTGAAGTCACCCTCTGTTCCCTATGTCCACCACAACAATGCCACTTTAGAGTGAGACAAACTTGATTCATTCAGCCCGGCCTTACCTAAGCAGCAGAAACTGTCACCCAAGGACAGTAACAATGTGGTGGCGCTCACATAAGCCCAGATTGGTTGACCCCACTAGGATTCTTGTCATAGGGCTTAGTCAGGGTTCTGTAATGAGGCACACTAAGAATACAATCTCCAATGTGTGTGTTCTCCCCATTCCCATCTTGACCTTGGGTCTCCCTCAACCTCTGGTACAATTGGTCCTCCCTATTCTCCTCAATCCAAAGCTCCTCTGCCTTCTGTTTCTACAACCTTCTCTTCCACTACTTGTAAGCTACTGAATCTCTTTCCACCCCCCTCTCTCTGTCTCTCTCTCTTCCCTCCCCCCACCTGAGTTTTATTTATAAAAACTAAGCTGGCATCTTGTCTAACTATCCTCAACCCATACCTATTCCCTATACAATACATCACCGAACCAAGCCATCAGACAGCTGCTGAGGGGAAACCACTCATACAGCAGAAGTGCTGAGTAACATCTCTGGCTAGACCATACTGTTAAGACATGACATCACCCAGACATGGGCAGATTCTAAGTCAAGAGCCCGAGCAGGAGTGAAATGGGTGTTAGTTTGCAGCAGGAATAGGAAGCAAGCTTACTCACAGGATGTGATCATATTGGTAGAAAAGCAGGGTTGCTGGAGTCTCTCTTTTCAAAGCAAGTGAGTGTAAATGAGAAGGAATTTATGTGTTAAGCAGTCTGAGAGTCAGAGCATACTGCGTGTGATGGGGGTGAACTCCAGACTGCACCAAGCAGTGCCTGCACTATCAGGGAAACTCCATTGCCAGCAGCACAGGAGAATTCCAATAGACATTCTTTGACCCTGGCTACCAAGCACCTCCACAATACTTCAAAGGACTTTCTTCTTTGTGCTGTATTATTTCATTTTCAACTGGACAGGAAGAATGAGATTTGGCCCTTCTATTGCTCAGTATGCTGACTTCAGTCAATAATAATAGATTAGAGGTTTCAAAATTGCTGAAAAGAGCCAGGTGTTGTGTTCCAGGCCTTTAATCCCAACACTTGAAGTCAAGAGCAGAAGAACATGAGAACCTGAGTCTACCCTGGCCCATGTGGAGAGTTGTAGGCCAGCCATGGCTACATAGTAAGACTCTATCTCAAAAAAGTCACTTAAAAAAATATAATCCAGCCAGGTGTTGATATGCTAATTATATATGTTAATTACCTGGACATTATCACCTTACAGATTATATCAAAGTGTCACATTACAATCCATAATATACAGTCATTATTTGTCAATTAAAAGCTAAACATATTTCTAAATCTTCATGTCTTTCATTTAGTCAAGTCTAGGATGAAATCTACATAACCAAGTAAGGCTTGAATTAAGGCCCAGACATAGAATCCGCAAAGGTGTGTGATTTCTTACCTGGTCCCAGGCGGACACGGTCCCTCCAAAGCACATGAATAGGTATCCCATGGCAACCAGACATATCCAAATCACCAGTGAGAACACACGCAGCAGCTTCTTGAACACAGACTCGATGCAGACAAGAATGAATATGGCAAAGAAAATGGCCAGGGCAGTGGGAACCGTTATTAAAAATGCCACATGGTCTTCCACCTCCTGAGGAGAGAAACAGAAAACAGAAGATGTCGTTGGAGAAAGAATGGCAATGACTTATGGGAAAACAGCTCCAGTGTCAATCAATATCAAACA
Source organism: Montemys delectorum (assembly GCA_019843815.1). Taxonomy (NCBI): domain Eukaryota; kingdom Metazoa; phylum Chordata; class Mammalia; order Rodentia; family Muridae; genus Montemys; species Montemys delectorum. Next base: position 11,386 of record JADRCD010218878.1, read on the forward strand.
TGTGGGGCTGAAAACAATTTTCAAAGTAGAACAGTTTAAAGTTTTAAAAGAAATTCCAATTTTACTTTGAATGACCACGTTTTTTTTCTAAATAGATCATGCAGGGCTGGCTATTTTAAACTAGCAAATTAGCCAGACCCTCACCATTGTGTTTTTCCACAAAAATGAAGTAGATTTTTATAACAGAATCGACTTCAAGAAAAGTGAGTGGATGCATGCATGATCCTATCAATGCCAGGGGAAAATAAAACCAATCAACGTCCCTGCCTGGACTAGAGGATCGTAAATACTATGCCCTCTGGAAACTAACTCACCAAATGGATTTGAAGTGTTTTATTTTTTAAAAGGAGAAGAAACATTTGAATTACTTCCATGTCCACAGTGATTAGCTTTTATTATAATGCATGGCAATTATTATTTTAAAGGGATCACAGGTTAATAGGGAAGAAACAGAAAGTGCTAAATATAGAAGTCTGAGTACGGGAAGAATGTAAGAGAATGCCCCACAGCATTCCCTCCCACCTCTCTGGTGCCACTACTTGAAAAGGAAATGGACATTTATTTATTATTAGCCTCTTAGTGGTGCCATTTTCTAAATTAATTTTTGTATGCTAATACTTATTTTGCTTTTCTCTCTCTCTCTCTCTCTCTCTCTCTCTCACACACACACACACACACACACACACACACACATTTACTTCAATTATATTCAACATCAAATCGTGCCATAACCACCTTATTCCCTTTGATTATACCAGAAACGATTGAAATTGCAGTCCCTGAAGCTGGAGTCCTGCTGTGGATGACACTCACAAGGGGATAGAACATAAAGCAAATATCTTTAATCCTCACCCAAATGTCTACAGTCACTAACTCATGAATTGTAGACTTATTTAAAAAAAAAAAAAAAAAAAGTCCCTGCATAGCTCTAAGACCAAAAAGACTCTATTGAAATTTTAAAAAGGCAGAGAGAACAGTAAACTGAGGTTTTCGGCAGCCGAAGGACACCTATGGTGATCCGGGGCACACAGCTGCTCTCTCCCACTAGCAACCTCACACTGGAGACATCTAAATCCCAAGCAACTAACCACAAAGCAGAACAGAGCAGCCAAACCCTGCATGGAATCCAAGCAGCACTAAGCCCTAGACGCCTCCCCGCTGACTCCATTTCCTGTGCTCTCAGCTACATAGGTGTTAAATGATAGACGTAGGAAGGCAGCGAGAGGAACCGGACAAGTACACCGCGCCCAGCGGTACTTCCATGTCTAACACTCTGATATGTTTAAATGACTTTGATCCATGCATGAGTCCTTGAGGCAGCCGGATGCCAGTGTGTCCGAAAACCGAGAAAGTGGAGAAACTGATAAATGATCAAGAAAGACAGACTCTAGGCCAAGGAGCCACTGCAGTTATGTGCCACACCGGCCCAGCCCTCTGCCTGAAGCAGACAGAAGTTTAAAAGAGCCAGGGATGTCTTTGCACAGGCCAGAAGAACCAGTGTTTCAAGAACTAATGAAAACTAGGAAATCTTACTTTCTTCTTTGTTGCTCTACCATCTCTTCACCCACAATCACCGCTCTAAGTTGCCCTCGTATCCCGAGACACCATGACAGTCCTTGCAAAGTGGGGTGAGCAACCCCTAGGCTATGAGAGCCAAGTATGCACAACTCTAGAAGCCAACATACTCAGTACCTGGTGGCAAGGCATTTGAAGGTAACCTACAGGGGACTATGATTGCTCACGCATGGGGCCACGAAAATTGACTTCACACTGACCCTGCCACAGTGAACATGACTGAGCTGAGAAGGAAGAACCAGCCACGCAATAGCCAAAATAGCCACAAGGCTATTTTTCTAGAAGAGGTTCTCATTTGTTTCATTAATTAAGTCAAGAGGCAGTATTCAACTTCCATGGCTTTTACTTGCATAACTTCAAAACAAAAGCCAGGGGCTAAGGGAGCAGGAAGGCAGCTCAGGTGCTCCTTTAGAAGAGAGGTCCAAAGGAGCCTTCCCACTGCGTCCTCTGCAAAGATGACTAAGATCTGCTCTCTTACTTGGCTCTGAGATTACGCTATTTGTGATTTAAGAATTAAGTCTCTATTCTTTTGGTTTTTTAACTTAACTGTCTGATCACTAGCTGCAGCTTGCATTTGGTGGCATTTCCATTAGTCACCGCGGCCGAGTGGCTGGCTTGCACAATCCTTGAGCTCCCCACAAAATATTTTAATTTCTTTTAAAATTATTTGAAATTGTATTTTTTTTCCCATTTTTATTAGTTCTCTGAGAATTTTGCACAATGCATTGGTGGCCATGTTCACCCACTGCACCCCCACTTCTGCCAGGGCTATCCCAGCTTTCCTACCCACCCAAGTCTGCATGCATTTTTTTAAGTCCATCAAATACAGTTTACTCTGGACCCATCCTACTGGATCTGTGGTCTTCGCTGGAGGGAGGTCAACCCAGCAGAGGGCCACGCCCTTAAAGAAAACTGACTCCCTCTCCCAGCTACTATCAACTGCCAAATAGCTCCTTAGTTAGCTTAATACCCACCTCCCCTTTCCATGCGAGAACTCTATGTGGCCTGAGCCCTGCAGGCTTGGTGCATACTGTCATGGCTGTTGTTAACTCATGTACACAATTGCCCTGCTGTGTCCTCAAAACATCATTTCTTTGTAATCATTTGCCGCCTATGATTTTTCTGCCCGTTCTTCTGCTATGATCCCTGAGCCTTGGGTGGAGGAGTATCATGCAGATGTCCAATTCTGAGGTGTACATATAATTTTATATACATGTGTATATACATATACATGTGTATATGTATATATACATATATTTTTTTCACAAGGTTTTACAGTTACTGACTACACCTCAGTGCATACTGCCGCTTTGTATGTGCTCTTGTGGAGGCAGGCCCCTGAGCCACAGTGGCCTCCTGGTGTGTGGTTGAGCACACTCTTACTCACTAGGTGGGTGACATTACCAGAAGCATTATGCACAGCAGCAGAGCAGCAACAACGTTGCACAGCAAGACCTGCCTGGTGGCCAGCCAAGGCCCCACATGGCCAGGAGCTCAGAACAGTCAGCTGCTACTCATGAGGCTAGACCCAGTTCTGGGCCAAGCCTGGATTCACTGAAAAACAGGAAGAGGACAGTGTCCACTTTTTCTGCATCTGCTGATGAACTCCAGCTCTGAGTAGGTTTAATAGAGACTTCTCTACAAAATAGAACCTTTTATACAGTGTCAGGAAAAACAGAGACAAGCATTCATCAGAGTATGTAAAAACTTGTAAACAGCATTCTTCCCCAGGCCTTGCCGGGTGCATCGTACATTTTTCTTAAGGCTAAGTAAATGAAATCAAGGCATTCCCACAGACTTAAATTACACGGCTCTCTTCCTTTCTCACACCATCCCAAATGGTTAACAAGGAAGCCATGGACTTACCCCACAGCGATGTTTTAAGCAAGATAAAATTATGAAACTCCACAACAGAGAACCAGTCACTTCTAGTGATAAAACGAAAACATCAAAGCATCATCAACCTAAATTATTTTTATTTCCACTACCTCTCCTTGCTTAGTGGGGAAAAAAAGTTAACATGCATTGCAAAGGAAATAAAATGTAGCAAATTAAATGCCTTTAGTTGTGCTAAAATGCCTTTTAAACAGTAAAAAGAAAGAAAAAGAAAAAGGAAAAAGCAGCTATAATGCACAGAAAATGGGATGTTCTAAAATGCCTTCCATAAAGGAAACTTTCCTCAAGGTATTATCTGCTAACAATAATGGGCTCCGATCACTCTTTTTGAAAATGTTGTTCTTTGGTTTTGATGCATCTTCTGGTAATTTTGAAAGGATTCTAATTGCCAGGACAATTAAACTTGCATCACTTTTATTGATGACATGGCAACCCCCTCATCTCTTCCAGGCTACTCTGCAAAGCAGCAGTTTATCTGTATTTTTATTTTTTTGTGTGTGTGTGTGTGTGTGTGTGCACTGTATTTTTTATTCCTGCTAAATGTGCTAGTTTTCACTGAGATAGTAAAGGATGCCCTAATATAACATAATGCTTTTCTATTAAAAATACTTCCCAAAGTCCTTTGAAGTCAGCCTCAAAGCAGAAATGCATTTGCATTGTGTCCCACAGTGTATGAGGCTGAGCACTCCCGTCAGCTTCTTCACTATGCCCCACTGCAAATTCTGTGGCTCCGGGTGTTCGGTCCCACACAGCAGCACCATGAGTGGCAGTTCTCACAGGGCAAAAGCAAAAGCCCGCACTTAGCTAGGCTCTCCATTCCCTACAGGTGTGTGTCTGGAGACTCCTGTTTTCATATGCATATGTAATAGGAAAAATAAATCACTCCCAGTCCAGTGTGCCCATCTTAAACATGCACAAAGCTAATCACCCTTAAAGCATATCCACTAGCCATGTAGAAAGAAAAGTAAACCAGTCTCCAGCACCTCCCACAAGCCATCAGTACAACTAGCAAACAAGAGAAAAACAGAACTAAGCACCATCAACAGTAAACACAAGGAGAAAGCATGGCTTTACTGAAAGACCAAGACGCAGCATGCAAAACAATCCCGTACTGTGCAGGGAGTGTAGGATAGTGGTGAAGCACCTCTGCAATACCCTGTGTTCAACTGCTACCACATACTAAGTCATTATGTACCAGGTAACTTGCTCAAAAGTATAAAGAAAAAAAAACTTTGAAGTTATCCTACAAATACATGTTTTTTGATCATAGCATAATGCAGATTGGAAATCTATACAAAAAGCACATATTAATCATCACATATGTGCAAATTAAACTATAAAGTCACTTCTGATGGAAGAAGAAACCATGAACTGAATTTCCAAAGAGCAATGAAATGGTCTGTGTCCGTCTTATGATGGTGGTGGCGGCGACTGGGAAAGGCTAACACCGGGATGGTTTGTCATAGTGTGGGGTTGGTCTTGCTGGGAAGTGCATTGCCCACAATATCCTTAATTCTATATTCTCTGCTAGGGCCAAACTCAAGATGAATCTGGGAGCAAAAAAAAAAAAACCGCACCCAGTGAGCCGTCACCAAATGTCTTCATTGTCAGATGTGCCTATGGATGGACAGTGCCCTCCAACAGTTTTGCATTCATCTTACTGGAGGCTCTACTTGTCTCCAGCAGTGGCTGCAGGTGGACAACAGCTGAGCAGAGCTTAGCTGCAGTAGGCAGGAGCCACATAGAAGCCAGAAATGCCCACTGACCCTTCTTCAGGGTTCCTCCATCCCTGCTGCCCTTAAGTAAATATCCATGCTAATCTTCACATATTTCCTGAATGATCCAAGCTGGTACTTTGAGAGTAATTCTTATGACCGGCCTGATAATTATTGCTCTCCTTTCAAAAAACAGTTGATAGCTTGCTACCAGACCTGAGAAGAAAATGAATAGTCATTAGGGATAAGAGTCACCATGCAGTCTAAAATGCCCAGTGCTACAAATGTTGTCATCAGCGATAAGGTCCAACTAAAAGTATGGAACCTGGAAGATGAAGAGATGGCTTAGGTTAAGAGCATTGGTTCTGGAGGAACTGGGTTCAAGTCCCTCAAGCAATCTGTAACTCCAGTCCCAGGGAATCCAGCACCCTTCTCTGGCCTCTGTAGGCAGCAGGCAAACATGAGTGATGCACAGACATACATGCAGGCAACACATACACACACACACACACACACACACACACAAATACACATCTGTGACACAATGATTCCAACAGGTATTAGTCTAGTAAACCCTTTCAAATGGAATTGTCTCTTGGTACAATGGCAGTGCAGGGAGTAGTGTATCAGTGTGGCTGTTTTCTGTATATGTGGTGGTTGCTAAAGAGTCAACCACATGTCGTTTCAGCCTACAGATATCTAGACTAAGAGAAGTAAATCTAGACACAGTAAACCAGATACAGAGAAATGATGTCCCATCCTTCCTTTGGGCACATGAGTACCCTTTACACTGGATTCTGAGTTTGATACTATCAATGGATGGGATTTGGGGGAATGTGTGCATCTCCTTGAAGAAATATACAAAATATGGGAGAGCAGGTAAGTCATCTGCATTATTAGTTAGAACTGCTCCTCATTCTAGGATACCTCTGTTGTGAATGTATCATGAAACTTGATACAATTCCTTTCTTTGAGGGTACAATGCACTTGCAATAGCAACACCTGAGAGGTACAGGCAAGAGGACCAGTTTAAGTTCAGTATGTAGCAATTTTTGAGGCCATTGTGGAATACATGAGATCCTGTCTCAAAGTAAAATAATAAAAGCAAAAAAAAAAAAACAAAAAAGAAAAGAAAAGAAAAAGAAAAAGAAAAAAAAAGAAAAACCTCATAAAACAGCAACAAAAACAAAATCTCAAACCAAAACAAGTAACTATAATCAACAATACACCAAATAAAGCTTAACCAATCGTCCTAGTTTCCTTTCCACTGCTATAATAAAAGATCCCGGGCAAAAGGCAACTTAGAGGAGAAGAGGTCTATATTGTCTCAAAATTCTGAGTTACAATCCATCACAGCAGTACAACCACACAAGCACCTAGGAATAGAGCAACAGTGGACACATGTGTAGTTACTAATGCTCACAACACCCCCTAAACTTACATAGTCTAAGGCCCAGCCTGGGGAATGCTGTTGCCCACAGTGGACTGGGTAAGCCCACCTCAATTAAAGCAATCAAGACAATCCTCCACAGCTGTGTCCACAGGCTAACCTGTTATAGACAGTCCTTTCTTTGTTGAGACAGCCTTCCAGGTGATTCTAAGTTGGGTCAAGATGGCAATTAAAACCAGCAGTAGGACAGCAACCAAAACAAGTAACTTAAACCAATGGTTCAGGACAGTCCACAACAAAATGCTCACATGTGAGACTCTGAAGTATGGAGAATATGTGAGGAATAACTAATGTTGATTTTCTGCAAAACAACAATGTGTACGTGGACCTCAATCTCTTACAGCGACACTGCTTCTCAACCTCAGATGGTTGCACCCTCATAATCCCATCATAAATGAAAATACAATAAGTGAAAAATGTATTTAGAATAAGCTGAGGAACTCAGCTTAGCCACAGCACCACGGGTCCTAAAGTCTGGGCTGCTCTCCTTCATATATTTTGTTATAACCTAACAAAGAGTGGGCTTTGCGACTGCTGGCCAGCATTGCAAGAGAGGACAGGACTACATGGCATCCTTCCAAAGCAAGGACTGAGTCTGATTCAAAGATGCCAGCACAATTCCTACTGAAGAGATATCATTTTCACACTATAGTGAAGTCTAAAGCTCTTACACTGCACTCGCATTAATATATACATGTGCATTGTGTATGTACACGTGTGTGTGTGATAAAGTGAGCAAAAAGTGCAAGTTGAAAATGGGCAAACACATGCTGGAGAGTTGGCTCAGTAGTTAAAAGCACTGACTCTTCTTCCAGAGGTCCTGAGTTCAATTACGAGCAACATCGTGGTGGTTCACAACCATCTGCAATGGAACTCAATGTCCTCTTCTGGTATGTCTGAAGACAGCGCTAGTGTACTCATATACATAAAATAAATAATTGAAAAAAAGAAAGAAAGAAAACAGGCGAACACAATTTAGTGTGAGGCTTACACTGGGAGGGAGATGGAGCACACGCACAAAAATAAATCAGTGGGCAGATGCAGCCCGCTCTGGATTAGTGGCTGTTTATTTTCATATAAGTAAGTAATCCAGATGTAAATCGAGGAGGATTGCACTCAGGAAGGGAAGATTAATCAGGCTAATCGAATGATTAATCCCACTCTGCACCTATTCCCAATTCCAAAGTGCATGGCTGTTATGTTTAAATTATCTTCAGTCTATTATGGGGCCAGATTAACTCTGAAGTTCACCATATGTCTGAGCTACATTCACATCTCATCACCTGCTTCATCAGCACTCAGCTGATCATACCAGGGAGTTTGTAATCCGTAGTTTTCATTGGCTCTACTAATGGAATTGGGCAAAGTTTTCTTTCCTTTAAAATGTTTACTGGAAACTATTGCCTTGAAATATTAAATGCTGTATCCTATTCCTTTAAAATAACACAAGAAACTAAAACACATGCTATACACGTTGGCATACATGCACTATACACAATGGTTCAGTTGTGAATAGAGAGTGCCACGGAACTCTATCTTGTAGCTGCAATAGCAAAGCATGATGCAAATGGGAAGCCTCATCCACCCTAATCCACTAACTTCTCTACCGAGAGCCTTTAGGAGGCAGAAGCAGGCAGATCTCTCTGAGCTCAAGTACAGCTTGTCTACAGGTCTGTGATCTGAGCTCTAGGACACCCAGAGCTACATGGTGAGAGCCTGCTCCAACAAAACAAGCAAGCAAGCAAACAACGAACTGTTGATATTGGCAATGCTGGACTGGACATGACTTACAAGTCTCTCAGACACAATGACCTCTGGGGAAATGCCAGAACTACAGTAGTCTAAAAAGGGCATTATATTTTATAGTATTCCTTCATATTTCAACTCTTTTATAGTATTCACTCCATATATTTCAAAGCCCATAATCATTTAATCACTAGCTTTTTGATTAAGTTGAAATATAAATTGTCTTAAGAATCTTTAATGTTCATGATTCCTCTCTCTTTGTCTCTCTGTGTGTGTGTCTGTGTATATGTCTGTGTGTATGTGTGTATTTCCATATGTCTGTGTATCTGTGTATATGTGTGTGTGTCTATGTCTTTGTTCTATGTGAGGATGTGTGTATCTGTATGTCTATGCCTGTGTGTGCATTTTTCTGCATGTATGTGTGTATCTGTATGTCTACGTGTATCTGTGTGTGTCTGCCTGTGTGTGTCTGTGAATGTATGTCTGTGAATGTGTATCTGTGTGTGTGTGTCTGTGAATGTGCGTGTGTGTGTGTGTGTGTGTGTGTCCCTCTCTTCCTGCCTCCTCTCTCCTTCTCCCTTGTGTGTTACTTCTCCTTTCCTTTCAGCACAGTGTGCCCCCGAGATCTAGTGAGTCTGCAACCAGCTGCTCAGTCAGTTCATGGTGGTTTTCTGTGTTCACTGCTCTCATCTGAGTCTGACTTCTCCAGACAAAAGTGTAGCTCAAAGTAAGGGGGGAGGAGAGAGAGAGGAGGAGGAGGGAGGGAGGGAGGGAGGGAGGGAGAGAGAGAGAGAGAAAGGGAGAGAGAAGAGAGAGAAAGAGAGAAAGGAGGAGGGAGAGAGGAAGGGAGAGAAGAGAAAGAAAGAGGGAGAAAGAGGGAGAAAGGAGGGAGAGAGAGAGAGAGAGAGAGAGAGAGAGAGAGAGAGAGAGAAAGGGAGAGAGAAGAGAGAGAAAGAGAGAAAGGAGGAGGGAGAGAGGAAGGGAGAGAAGAGAAAGAAAGAGGGAGAAAGAGGGAGAAAGGAGGGAGAGAGAGAGAGAGAAAGAGAGAGAGAGAGAAGAGAGAGAAAGAGAGAAAGGAGGAGGGAGAGAGGAAGGGAGAGAAGAGAAAGAAAGAGGGAGAAAGAGGGAGAAAGGAGGGAGGGAGAGAGAGAGAAAGAGAGAGAGAGAGAGAGAGAAAGAGAGAGAGAGAGAGGAGAAAGAGGAGAAAGAAGAGAGAAGGGAGAGGTAGGAAGGCACAAAAGGAATTATTTGTAACACTGCCAAAAGGTTGGATCCAAGCAGTCCTTCTCCTGGCCTCCCCTTACCCTTCCATGGGCTTTTGTTGTATCCTTACACAAAGAGGGCATTGACTAATGCACAGGACTAATTTTTTCAAAAGAAACAAACATACAAAGTAACTCAATAACTCTTTTCTTTATCCCAAGCCACCTGGGATTTGCAAACCAGGTATGTTTGTATATTTCTTAGTCTAATACCATGTTATCACAGGATAAACACTCTTTTATTACTCTTGGTAATTTTACTTAAATTTTCTCAAAGGTAACAGCATTGAGAAGTATCAAAGACAATATAAATCAAGTTGGCAAGAACTTTTAGGTTGGGAAATGTTAAAGTTTTGTCAAAACATGACTTGTGACTAACCTATCCACACTTCTTCCTGTCTCCCCCTTTAAAAATAAATCAGTAATAATATTATTATTTATTATTTGTTATTAATGAATAAATAAATGAACACATTTATCATATAAATAGAAACACATGCCTGGTCTTTCACATCCAGGATTTAAAACCTCCAATATTCATTTTATTTTCATCCTGAAATACATTTGTCAACACAAGCCCTTGACAAGGAGATCCTTCTGTGGTATAAAAACAATGACAAGGAATATTACATGTCTTGTCTTGTCCTAAGTACTCATGAGATTTATCATCCTTAACTCACATCCAAGAACATTTGCATAGTTCTGCTATTCATTTTACTTCATGGAAGTAATTGAGGAAAGAACAGATGATTTAACGCTGTAGGATTATCTACTAAGAGGCAAAACGGAGGGCTGGATCCAAGTGGATCAACAATGCTATGCTTCCCAGTGACTGTATGTGGGAAACACCACAGTAAGGAGGCTGCTGCCTGGTCAGTACTGTGTCAAACACAGAGCGCAGCAACTTCCTTTTTTATTGTGCTCACGATGAGTTAAGAGAAAAACCAGGTATAGATGGATCTATCTGAACTTCCCCAGCAACACGAGGGTTAAACTTCTCTGTGAAATTCACAAACATTCCAAGTATGAAGCAGAAATCAGTAATGGCTGGGTGTTCGGCAAGGACTCAACTCTCCAGGAACTTGAATGGGAATACACAATAGATGAAGGGTCAGGGGCCTAAGGTAGACAGGGTCTTAGTTGAAAAGCCCAGAAGGACCAGCTAGCCACCAGAAGTAAACAGTCAATGAAGAGAGATGACATCAGTGTATTGACATGAGACGCTTGCTGCTGCACCACTGGGGATGGTATCAACAGAGTGACAGCCTCAATACGGGCTCAGAAGGTATTCAGTGGCTTAAGAAATGAGGCAAGATAAGTGACGACAACCTATCTAATCGACTAGTACCCAAGTACATCTGCCTGAACACATGCCAAAACAATTAGAGATCAACCATGTTACTGTCATGAGGATGACCACCCACACTAGGAACTACAGCATCTCAGCTCTAACTGCTGCTGCTTTTCAATAGAATCCATAACTTCAAAATATCAGTAAGAAACCATGGCTGTCATGGGCCATGTTGCCATGTCAGGACCTTCTCAGACAACAGGAATGCCACAGATGGATTCTCTGCTCAATGGGGCAGACCCTAGAGTAGTCAGTGTACTAAAAGTGATGGGTGCCACCATTTCCGTGAGCAAGTTGAAGAAGCAGCGCTGCACATCCTTCATCACAGAAAGAGGGGAATGAAGTGCAACTGTCAAAGAGAGGAGTCTGAACCTGTTCACGGCAGGAGGGATTTCCACCAGGGAACTATGAAAACCAGGGATGGAAAGTCTCCAGACCTGCCATGTTCCTCACAGAGTCATTTGGGGAAATCTCTGTGCCCAAGGATCTTGTCCACCTCTGCAGCTGCATGACCTAGAAGAAATTAATTTGGCCCTCTGGGTATAAGTTTGTGCATGTGTGAAATGAGTGCCTCTCAGTTTTACTACTAGTTGGCTATGGGACATTGAAAGTGCATCTCCAGGGGACCTTGCGATATTAAATGGTCCCAGAGACGCTTCTTGGGCATTTGGACCATCTCTTTCTGAGATCCAATCTCATGTGACAAACACATGTGGTAAGCAGTCTACCTAAGGTCACAGATGTCATAACATGAAAAGGAAGAAGAGCAAAACTCCAAATTCTTCATCATTTTATACTCCTGCTATTTTGCTTCATACTTCCTAGACAGGTTCTTCAAACTTTAAAACATGTCTGAGGATTGCCTTGAACTCTGGTCTTCTGGAACACTGCGATTGTAGGTGTGTACCACAATCCATGGAATGCTTCTAGTTTCAATTCTTACCTGGATAGTTATTTATATTACAACCACCATTCCTGTACAAATTTAGAGTTTTTCCTTGGCCTTTGTGTAGACTACAGGTAAGATGTAAGTAGAATGACTTAGTGACTGGCTGGCTGTGGATTACTAACACCTACAGAGAAAACATTGCTCCTGGGCATAGAAATGCTTGAAAAGATGGATCTTTAGCCACCTTTGCTCTGGTTCTTAGGAGAGTCCTCTGTTCCCTTTTACTCCTATAATTCTGAAACTACAAAAATCACACACTGAACTCCCTGTTCCTTAGAGAGGAGGGGCATATCTGTCTATCATCCCAGACTCCAGCCTTCTCAGAAGTGGGCGATTCGCCTACCAACTGCAGGTGCTGAAAGGCTGGATCAATCGAGACATGTTCCCTCTACTAATGCTCGTGTCTGTTTCTTCGTTTTGAAAGATGAAATTTCTTTGCAGTAAATGCATGAAAGAAATTGTCTGTTATATTTGCTCTTAAGGGAAATTAATGGGTAGTGAAAAGCACTTGCACCTACTGGTTCCAAAAGCCAGCTCACCATGTCACTGCAAACAAGGGTGGGCCATGTGCTCAGCTGCATATATTACATATTTACAATTAATAAAAGTACACATTCTTACTTCAGGATATGTTACAGGACCCATTTTATTAAAATGTCTGACTGCTTTAAATTTATGAGAATATAACGTTTCCATTCAAATACTGACTACTCCCAATCATAAATTTTAGTCAAAACAAACATGTCCAGAGCCACCTGGTATTTTGACAAACAAAATTTATGTCAACCTTTCCTAACAATGAAGGCAATTTTTGAGAAAAGCTAGCAGATTTCAAACATAATAAATGAGAGGATTTTGTTCTGAAAGGAGGTTTTCATGCATTCAGTAATGAAAGCCAGCTCTGAAAATCAAAGTGACATGATAATATTTACAACTTAGTTTGGTCTCATTAGGTCTAAGTTTTCTCTTTCAGGGTCACCCTGACAACCATCCATGAGGCACTTGGTAGGCACTCAGCAAACTAATGTCAAAAAATCATAAATCAGCTTTTTATTGAAACTTTCCACAGGAAGCAAAGAGTGTTCACGTTATCAACAGAACAAATATACAAGCTATCTCAAGAATTGCTCTATTTTATTTAAGTCATCTTAGGATAATTCTTAACAAGAATGACATCAGCCTTATTTTTAGACTTTTAGATTGAAAACAAGCAATTATACAAGACTGTTGAGTTTCAAGTCACCTTTATTTTTACAAAAATGAAAATACATTGAAGATCCATAATGTTAGGGTCTGTATGGAAGAACCATAGATGGACCACAGATTGAAACTAAGTGATAAAAAATTTTAAGAGTCAATTAAGACAATACTAAATCAAAAGACAGGTTGCCATTTTCCCTATTTACTTTCAATTAAACCTTGATACAAGGTTTCCAGTAGCTCAGACTAACCTGGGACTCACAGTGCATGGAGAATGACTTTGTATTCCCTGATATGCTTCCTCATGTCTACAGCCCTGGATTCCAAGAATATAACTCAATGACTGTTGAATGTGGTGTTGTGGGTGGCACCACCCAGCGCTTCCTTGCTGGCCAACTCTTTCATCCACTAAGTTACATCTCTAGTTTCCCTTTTTCATTTTGAATACAAATTCAAAACCAACTCACAAGAAAGAAAGCAGAAAGATTTTCATGCACTTGAAATACCCTGGGATCATTTTGTGACCCAAATGTACTAGGAGATAGGAGCTGTGTTTAACAAAACTGCCACCCGTTTGTTACTGTGAGAACTCATGAAAGACAGAAATCAAAGCCAGACAGATGCACGGGAATGAAAGAAACTATCCAAGAGTTTAGGCAGAAGAAAACCTAGATCTGTTTCCCTGTTGAACCACACGAGAGCTTAGCTATTCCAGAGGGTGCTCCAAGAGGAGACCCCCTCAGAAGTCAGGATCTGCTCAGTCTGAGGTAAGACCGAATCTCCATCCACATAAGCATGGCTCTAACTCAACCCAAACACATCGTCGGGGCTCCTACCTTAACTGTCTAAATATCTGGATGGGGGTTTTCCCTTTTGAAAGTGGAGAAACTGCCTACAATTTTTCAAGAAGCAAAAGAGAGATATAACTCTTTGTGAACTTAGAGGTCACACAGTCTCTCTCCTGTGTCATGGTACTGGAGGACAGTGCCCACATCCGTCAGGCCTTTCTCCCTTCCAGAACGCTGGATCCCCAGTCCCCACCTGAAGGTAACCTTTGGACCAGATCCAGGATCCTCCATGGAACACGTCTGCAGTTTACACTGAAAATTTACATCGTGGGCATGAAACCAGACAGTGGCACGGAGGAACAGAATCCATTTCATGTCATATGCAGACCTTATTCTGGGTGACAGCCAAGTTACTGAAACACCGGCTCTGGTTACAATGATTTAGCTGAACGAAGACAGGTGTGGAAATGATGAGCATATTAAGGAAACACAATGATGCCCCTTAAAATGACATGAGGCCCTACCCCTTAGCTGAGGAGCTGTTGGCTGCTGATGGCTTCTGCAAGAAGGGGTGTTTTCCCAGGCACCAATGGATAATCCCACAGCTATGCACGCATGGACGGCACAATTGGACCCCAGGTTTTTGTTGTTATTTTGTTTTGTCTTTTGGTCTTAAAGAAAGCAGGGAGACAGACTCTGGAGGGGTTGAGGGAGTGGAATGAAGTCGGATGTGATTCAATACGGTATATATATATATATATATATATATATGGAGGGGGGGTTTCAAAGACTTTTTAAAGGCTATCTTTCCAACATTTAAACTACGCAAAAGAGAGCATAAAAGAGACTCTCTAAGGACAAATGGGAAGAACAAAAGCAACTTAGAAAAGTCCCTTAAGTCCTCACATGAATTTCTCACGGACCCATTCAAGAGTACTAATTCAACGTGGTTTTAGTTCGAGCGTTCTAACCTGGAAAACAAAGTAGTGTGCCTGGGGAACATGAACTTCGCACTTGTCTCCGTAGACTAATGGCACTATAAATAGGTCATCACCTGCTCCTCTCCATTTAGGAAGGAACCAGCCAGAAGGATTTGAATTACTCACAAACAGAAACACTTAGGAGGAAGACATTTCCAAAGGACAACTGTGATATTTTCTTGCCAGCAGTGTGAGAGTGAGGTGAAGTCTTTAAAGACTGTTGGCCAGTCTGTGATCCCGACCCCCTCCTGCAAATCTGTCCTTAAGTTCTTTTTGGTCTTATAAGTAGCGACAAGCAAGTGCGGTGGGGGTGGGGGGGGCTGCCCTTCTCTCACACCTAGGCTAACAGGATCAAAGGAGCTCCCAGCCTGGCCTGCTACGGGAGAGGGCCAGTGACGTCATGGTCTGCCACGTTGGATTATCTTTCCTTACCTCATGGAACTCAATCAGAAAACAGGACCCACGCTCGTGGGGGCACTTAAAAAACTGTGCCGTGACGGAAACTTTTTTTTTTTTCGACTCATAATGTGAGCACCATATGGCTCGGATATCTAAAACGAATTGTCAAATACCTAACAGAGTTTCTATGCCCTTGAGGCAGTGTGAGCTGAATCTGCTTGAAAACAGGCATGTCTTTACATCCTAAGCTCTGGAAACACCGTTCAGTGGAAGTATCCCATATTATCCACTGACCACACAACTCACGGGCTAATCCAGGCCTCGGACACAGTCTGCACAGGCATATCATGGTCAGGGGGAAAAGTTTGAATCACACTGAAGAGAAGAGAGCGCTAAGAGGAAGTTACCGCCATCTACAGATTTCCTTTCAGGGCTCCAGGGAACAAGCCCAAGATTCCTGACTGAAAATTATGAACCAGAAAAACTGACATCAGCTATTGGGCTGCGTTAATGTCTCCAGTCATGAAAATACGCTTTAACCATCGGCAAGGAACCGTGATTAAGTCGTGCACTTCTCTAGAAAGGGGGAAACAGTGAGGGTCCCTTCCATTTTTAGCTCACATATAGTCTCTGGAGATCAGGCATGGACATCTGCTCAACACTCCATCACTTTCTCTCTACATGGCTAAGCACCGAAAGATTCAAAAGCCAAGATGCACAACATTATCTGGTTTTCCTTTTCGCTGTCGTGAACTGCTTTCCCAAAGCAGCCTGTTTTAAGAGTTAAAGGATGCCCAGACCAAACTCAAGAGAGGAGAGCCGGGGGCGTTCCGCGGACAGGGATAGGAGGCAGCTAGCGCGCCAAGGAAGCCCGAGGACTGCCTCTGCTGCGGGCAGCGGCGCCGGGAGAAAGCGCAGAGTTGGCCACGGGGCACAGAGATGCTGAGCCCACACGCCCTGCCCGTCCACCTGGAGCATGCCCTGGCAACTTTATTTTGGGCAAAGCCTTCCAAGGAAACTTTTCCTCCGTCCGCAGCTCTCGCCCTAGCCAGGCCGGCCTCGGGCAGGGTGCAAGGAGGTGAGGAGCAGCCTGGGGCGGGACACGGTCGCCTGCGCGGTCCCCTCGGAGCCACGGGGAGGCCACTCACCAGCCCGAGCGCGAAGAAGACGGCGAGCAGGGCGAGGCAGGCGCCCATGACGATGAGCAGAAGGAAGACGATGAGCGGGTGCTGCTGGCTCATGCAGTAGTAGGACTCGTAGAGCCAGTCCCGGGACCGCTGCAGCCCCTCGCCGCCGCCCGCCGCCGCTGCCGCCGCAGCCTCGGCGCGGTCCCGCAGGTAGCGGCGCCGCCGCATCGCCTCCTGCCACATCGGGGCGGCTCGCGGGGCGCCCGCCGTGCGCGCCCTGCCCGGGCAGCGCCGCTCTGCGGTCGCCTACCGCCTGCCGCCCCCG